>PNEQ01071468.1:0-30055 GCA_003012365.1 Medauroidea extradentata
TATGATTATACATTACATTTTCTTTGTCATTGAAATAAATTACATTTTTTACTACCAACACTATTTCGATTACATTATTGTGAGTTTCAGCTGTGGTATTGTGGAAGACTTGGTGCCTACATTCAAATAAAGTAATGATTATGTACAAGAACGCGTATATACATATATATACATAAATAAGTAAAATAATCAATTACATTAGGTAACAAAATAACAACAAAGCAACGAAAATATTAATTTCACTATATACAAATAATTGATTGTACCAAGCAAAAGTTGTTTAACTGAATATATCTCTCAATATATGTGTATATAAATACATACACACACACACTTCTTACTCCTTATCTGGAAAATTAATTTCGCCTACGGAATAACTCTAATATGGTTGTACATGATATCCTTCAATTAATTCATATGTATGTACAAATAGGTCAGAATTACTTCCCACAGTTATGATTGGAGCCAGACAACTATTAAACTGTCAACCCTCTCACAAATATCTAGAGTGCATTCAATAATTACTGTTAAATAGTTTCTTCGTGAGGTTTCTTGTAACACTTAACGACCTACCTTTCAATGACGTTGAAAATAACCTAATACTCACAGTAGAAATCAACACTTTGCTAATACAAAAGCGTCCAATCAAGGCATTGTTTTGGAAAATCAAACAGTTTCAGCATATTTGTATGTTTGCGTAACAAGGTATGTCTTATCGACGTGTCTCCTATAAGAATAACATAAAATTATGACATCGTTGCGTAAATTATGGACAAACAATCTTCATAAATGCATTGTTAGCTGTATAGAGACTTTAACAAAATATAGTTGATACCGTTTGCACTTTAGGCGTTCATGATTTACAGTATTATCAGGAGAAAACATGCTGCGAAAAATCTAAGTTTTACTGTAAACTATGAGTAGTTTCTTAAAATAAACTGAAGTGATTTACTTCTATGTGAACAAAAAATTAAAACATATTTTTACATAGTTTAGCCGGGGAAAGGGAAGATAAATAATCCAGAGATGAAAGGTAACAAAAGTTTATTAGAAGAGAGAACAAGGAATAACAGCAATACAGAGGCGAGTGGAAGGGTTAGGGTAAGGCGAGACAGGAGACAGGTAAAGGATTGCTCTCCTTCCCTAAACCAACAGGATCTCACTGCTCGTGCCGCCGTTGGAGCTAGTTCTCTAGCCAGAGGTCGCACCCAGACTCGAACCCAGAGTCCCTAGGTGCGGTCGCCGCCCGAGCAGAAGACTATCTCGTCGACTCTCTTCTCCAACTCCCACTCCCCCGGTAGCTAGCTCGATGTCCATACCATTCTTCGCACCCCCACCAGGCCGTCAAAATCCTCCCCTCTGATTGGCTCCCAGCTATGCCCAGAGGCGGAGCAATCCCTGCTGAATCCAGGAGTTTGCAAGGTGTTGGGTAAGTGTTAAGACCCACTTAACTCTTAAAGTCATCGGATTCCTGGAATACCACTGTTGCCGCAATCCGCCACTTTTAGGTGACTTGTTGATTGCCCCTGCATCCACTTATTGCCTTCCTGCGACGCCACCGACGCCGCGAGGTTGCGACACCGTAACATTTATGTTATTTTTAATTCGTTTCCTTACCCTTGAAAATGTTGAAATCTTGCGGCATTAAAATAAGCACACAAATAGATTAAAGATGATTAATGTCCATATACATCTGTATCTCTCGAGGCTGTGAGGTGTATAAAACAGTTTATGAAATAGGTTGCATATATCAGGAGAGGAATTAGTTGCATAAGATATGTGAGCGTATTGTACAGCAGTAATTCAGGTAGTTACGTGACCTCGAAGTTTTTAAAATACAATGTTCTCGAATGGTTAGTGAACCGGAGGGCACGGTATCACACCCAGGGAAGCAGACATTGAACCCGGCAGCCCAAAACAACCACCGCTCCCTGAGAGATGACATGAAACCTATGACTTAAAGCACTAATGTTGTATGTCCATTTTGAGAATATGTAAAAGAATATTTCATATTGTCCTCACATCTAACAGTTACAGATTAAACTATATGTATTATGTTTCCCGTGGTTTCATCTGTAACATACATTATGAACCATTTATACTTGCTTTCAAGTTGAAACTTTATTTTAATAAATATTAATTCCACGATTTGCATGGACATGCAATATGTGCACTTCAACCCATCGAAATGGAGCAGTGATGGAATGTAGGGTTGGGAGTAACGAGAATGCCCCTAATAAGCCCACCAGCCAACCGCAGCGTACACCTCGTTTCCCACACGAGAAAAGTTTGGGACCAGCCCCGCTGGGAATCGTATTCAAACCTAATTGGTGGAAGGTGAGTGGTTTGGCCACATTACGGCTGCGGCCCCTAATTTATAAATAAAATTTTCTATAATTAAGTAGTTTATATATATTGAACTTAAAACAGCTTGCTGTAACCTATTACTTGCTATCTTATCAGTCGTAAATAAAATAGAAAGTATAATTTCTTATGTAGTACAAACGTTTTATCCTTAGCATGTGTAGATATTACATAATGGTTTACTAATAATAATTATTACAGTGCAGCTAAGTATGGAAGATACGTGAAGCTGTGTAAATACAGTTCACGACTTGCTTTACGGCGTAAAAATTACTGGCATGTACATAGAATATGTGCAATTAAAGATTAAGTAACAGATTTATTGATGTGTTTGTAGTCAAATTATATTTCATAAAAGATCAATATTAGCCATACGCTATCCGAACATTGGATGTTTAATACATATATGATTTAAACAATTTTATTTCTATATTCTTAAGGGTGCACATCTCTATTTAAAACAATCTCAAGCCATTGATTACGCGTGTATATGTTTTACATGATTTAACATACTGACACAAATCTCGAAGCTTATAATATACATTAGGATTAATGATATATAAGCAGTGGACGTAACAGTGCAAGACAAGTGATATGTGAGGTATTTCTCAGAATGAAGTAATGAAAAGTTAGACCTAAAATGCGAAATAAGGCATTATGAAAGGTAATTTGATCGAATACGAATAAAATATTTACAAGAGGAATGGTAAAATGCGTGTATAATCATATGTATTGGCCTACATACTAAATTCGCCATTTCAATGGTTTGATGTCATGAACACTCTAAGGTAACCACCAACGTCCGATTAGCTACGGAACGCTAATAAAAAACAATTTCTTTGTTTCGAACACTAACAGAGCTAGGAGTTACCGTAAACACCATTTAAAGAGTAATAATAGCGATTATGAAACACTGTATTCTCTCTGAGAAAAACTTTTGCATACTTAGCAGGAGACAGTGCTACAATTACAATAGTTTTGAACTTTGCCGCTAATATATTAATTCGTAAACACGTTCGCCTCTCATTTGTAAGCTCTAGTGATGTCGGAGATAGGATATATTTGGAAAGCTATGTACGGCAAACGCGCTGTCTTTAGCAAAGCATAGTGTTTAATTAAAGCATCAAGTGGGCTTACAGAACGCAATATATGATATTTTACGAGCAAGACCTACAACGTTAATTCTCACGACAGAATATCAAAACAATGCCGTACGGAAAAATCACGCATGTATTTTAAAGTTCTCTTTTTGAAGGCTACTAGGTATTTAATGGTATCTGTTGATAACCAACTATCGTATTATCAAAAAATATGGCCTACAGACTTTAATTAATTTGAAACGCGAACAAGCTAACATATCTTCTTGTTTTGTTGTTTTCTGAATAAACTTGTGGGTGATTTCTGCTTCCGTGTATCCGCTACGTATTAATAACGTCGTAATGGCTGTTACAAGACTCGCCAGAATCCTCTACACATGACTTACTCACGTGTCTATTACAGAGTTGGTTAAACTTACATAATAAGCAGAGCCAACGATTTTTCGCGAAAAGAATCTTTAAACAGTTTGTTTCAATGCCATATGTGCACATATGATGCTATGCTTAGAGACACTGGTAAATCGCGGGAAAAGTTGATTGTTTGCTAGGCTCCAACGTGCTGTATAAAACTGAAGGTTTTGCACCTATATTGGCTATAGTTTATATGAAGCACTGTGTCCCTCTTCAACAGACCCAATTAGAACTGTACAGTTTTAACACAGAACGTGTGTGATTTGCCAGAAAATTGTTCACACCTGTCATGATTGAGATACTACAGTTTATTGAAGACTATGTTAAATATTTTCGCGATTTTCTAGTGTCTCTAGCTATGCTTTATGGTTATTGGCAGAATGTATTATTGCACAGACGTGGCTCATTTGACTGTGCCAACAGGAACAAGGTTACTGCGACACCATACGTCTGTGATTTGCGGGTAGAACCCCGAAACACTGAGAGTTAAAACCAGTCAATCACTGAGCATGAAGCAGGGCACACGAGGCATTGAAACAAATTGTTACTGAATTCTTTTCGCGAAAAATCGTGGGCTCTAGTCATAAGCACAAAACGACGAACAAAATCCTTGGTTCAGTACAACTTTCAGAAACTTGCAAAGATGCCTTATCTCGTACGAAATCTAACTTGCACAGTAAATTCTCGAACGATATTTAGGTTACATCCACATTTCGCAAGAAATTTGCGTGTAGAAGGTACTTTCGGAATGTATGATAACTGAGGCGTGATTTCAGTTGCTGCAAGTGAGTCCTGCTTTACCTCACTTCCAGCGTGCTGATCAGGGTATCCACTACGATTCACCGTCCCTCGCTAATGGCAATACTCCCACTTTCTAATCACCAGCGCTAAGTCACATAACACCCCCCCCCCCCTCAGCAACGAATACAACAAGCTACTCTCAGAGAATTCAGAAAAATTCAAAACAATCACGAACTAACTCTCCGATTGTATACACATAAACAGATTCCGCTCTAGAAAAAAAAACATTGTAGAATCTATAAGGTTAGAAAATAACAACATTGACATTGTGAAACACTGGAATAAAGCCTGGTAAGATACCGTTAACTTAAGCTCTGAAGAAATTTCAATGCACTTTTGAAAAGCCGATTGGCTTTGAGACCACCCAAGAAAAATGTTCGCGAATGTAATCAAGATTTAAATCGACTATTCCTAGAGAAGATGGTTTATCGCGGAAAAACCTGACTGTTTGCTGGATTTCAACGTATGTTCAACTTATGTAAATATTGCTGGGTTTCGCTGGTACGTGGAGTTTTTACCCTATTTTATTGAGCCAATAGGAATCCCATTGTTGTAAAATTTGATGCCTGTTATTGATCTGCAGACAACTACGTTGCGTCAGACGTATGTAACCCAATCACCCATGTTGCAAGAAACTACAGCGGTTCCAAGGATATGTTGACACAAAAATTTGTCGCGTTATACTATCATCACTACCAATGGTAGAAGTGAGAAATGATTTTAGGGGCTACCCCATTCAGTCACCTTGTTCATGATCGTGGTCATGTTACTAGTGAAGTGAACTTTTGAGTACAACTGTACGCAGTGAAAAGTAAGTGCATAACTGGACGGCGTTATACATAAACAGACCAAGCACAAATATTTAGTTATCAATAAAATATAATATAAGTTTTTCATGTTTGAAAAAGTCTTACAAAAAGTATTTCAGTCCTTTAATGTCAATATGAATGACCACAGGATACAGAATTAAAACACTTTGTGTTCGGCTGTTTCAAGTCAGAGAAATATTTTACAAGTAAGTTACAATTGGCGCTTGGTCTGTTTGTGCATAGCAGCTTCAACTTAGGTAACTTCTCAATGATTGGCCTGATTTGTGGAAGATCCTAAAAAGATATGATTAGTTGATACTTGAATGTCTGTGAACCAGATAAGTAATTTATTGGTTGCTAAAAAAAGCCTCGCTACAAGAATAGCACACAGAAAAAAATTACAATTGCAACACTTGACATTATAACTTGATTTGCAACCAAATGGGTTATAATCATTCGCAAAGTGCGACTGTGGTGCACAAAATGAAAAAAGTCAGACAATCCACCATATATAGTAATGACATGTCCACTGCGAGCCTACTCGGTACAATTTAAAGACTTTCTGAATACGACTGATAGTTCAGTCAAATATATTTGTAATCCAGACGTTTACTCATGACTTAATTTTGTCGTTGTTTCTTACCAATTTTATTGTACTTTCATTATTGTGATCTGTAACACTGTCATACATAAATAAATGGTATTAACGCGAAGTACTTTGAAAGCACACATGCTATATATTTTTTTGTTAATGATTTGGAAGTATGTTTCCAGCAAAACAATACTTCCGCATGCAGCTCGAGTTCCACTATAGTGCACATATCATATTTCAATAGATACATGATTTGTCTAGTAGCTTGTTTGTGGCCAATTTCTAGAAGTCGTGGTTTTTTGTGTAAAGAATTATGCAACATTTTCTATCAATGCATAACGCTCACACCTGCACTTCTGCTTCGTGGCTATTGGCAGAATATATTTGTGCAGAGGCGTTGCTAATTTGACTGTGTCAACAATAATACAGTAACTGCGGCATTACATATCTTTCATTTGCTTGTACATCCCCAAGATGTTGAGAGTTAAAAACAACCAATCACTGACCGTGAAGCAGAGCTGCAGTTGTGCACACGAGGCATTGAAACAAAATGTTGCATAATTCTTTTCGGCAAAAAAATTGTCTCAACCAATTTCAAACTCTGCGGAACCGGAAATCAGTCCAGTGACATACATGACAAAGATATAAGATTTGGAGAAAATTGCCAAACATAAATCTCTGCAAACTTGCGGTGAGATAATATGAAGTGTTGCTTTTATTTAGTCTGATTTTGGCCCTTAAGTATTTCCTATAGATTTAATTAGTCCATATTTCCTTTGTCACTCTTTCAAATCTATTGAACTATATTGTCTTCCGTGAGTAAAAATTACACGATTTCGGTCAGGTAAGGAAAGTTGGCTTGACGTCTCATTGACAGCGAGGTCAATAGAGACGGTGACATACGACTTGCTACAATGACAGGAGTTGGGAGAGGAGTCGGCCATGGCCTTTGTTAAGGAACCATCGCATCATCGTAGCGATTTAGGGAAACAGTGGAAAATCAAAATCAGGATAGCCGGAGTCAAGATTCGAACCCGGGTCCTCCCTACAGCGAGTCCAACGTGTTGCCATCGCGCCACCTTGCTCAGTACATGCTGCGGCTTCTGCGGTTTAAATTGTTGGAACTGAAACTACGTAATAATAACTATAATGACTATAACTACTATGAAAGCGATTGTAGGAGCTCCTAAACAGTAAGTTTACGAGCTAATATTGCGGTTATGTGAGCCAATTCGAAACATTTATTACTGCGGAATTGTTTATAGTAAAGGGAGAAGCTTATTCACTGTTAAAAATTTCCGTGAATTTGCGGACAGTATTACGTGAATGTCTGTTTAATTAACGGAAACATTATTTTGAAATCAATCATACATGATTTTCTTTCATTAATTAAATATATGTAAAATTGCGAGAGAAAACTAAAAAATAGCAGTACGCGTTATTGTGCATGCATCCTAAAGAAGTCTCATAAATATGCGAGATTCCATAAGTGGAGCTAGTTGCTTTCCGTAAGTTAACGGACACTACAGGAGAGTTTTTTTACCATCACTTCTCCGTAAAACCACGAAAATTGTTATTAACAGTGCCACCTTATGTTTGTAAGAGTTTTTAGCAACTGTTGTCCAGTTATACTGATTTTCAATACCTAGGTCTCATAATGTAGCTTTTTAAAGATTCGCTTAAAAGAGCAAAAAACCCGATTTTTTTCTCACGGTTACAAATATAAATGTAATTATGGTTTACCATTGCTTTAATATGTACGGAAATCCAAGAAACATTTAAAAGTTGTAAATTAGTGTAAATGGACTACACCGTGTTTTAAATTGTCAGTCGGATGAATTCCACATATTCGTAATCAGCATGCAGATGCATTTTTGGATGCATCAGCATTTCGTTTCAGGAATTTGTCACTTAGAAAGTTTTAAAATGATCGCGTGTCAAATTTGCAACCGAAAACAGGATTTGTCTCGTAACCTAACATTTAATTATATCCTATACCAAAAGGCACTAAATTTCGAGACGGCCGCAGCATTAGCCGAAATATGGCGGAATGCCAACAAGGGGCATGTTTATGTAGGTATGTATGCATAAAATAGACTGAGTGCTAAGAGTGGTATAGGAAGTTAAGGATAAAGTGAGCACTTTTAAAACTTTAGTTAATTTATTTTTTATTTTTTAGTATTTATTTATAATTTCCTGGTGGGTTTTAATATGGTCAGAGAAACCTACATAACATCAAAATGTCATTGTACTGAAGCCAATAGTTAACATCTCATTCAATAAATATTATTTTCATTTATTATTATGGACAAGATAGTGATCAAAAGTGATCACTTTTTCGCGAGTAACCTGTACATGAATTTGTGCTATGGTCGGAAAAATTGAGGATAACATATTTTTTGTAAAAAGGAGAGGGAGCAGAGGAAATGTTTCGATATAAAGTTGCTAGGGAGTAAAGGGGTAGGAATTCCCTCAGTTTCTCACCCCTGCACATCGGCGTGCGGCGATGCCGTTGTGAATTAAATATCAACGGCCTGGAGTGTTTCGCGGTTGCGCACACCCTCCCTCGCCTGACGGGAATTAAAGTGCCTCGTAAATCACTTGCTGCTTTAGCCGCACGCTGCGGTGGCCGACTTTACGTTCCCTCCCCCCAAATCACTTCTTTTTCTAGAAAACAAAAGTTGTGGTGAAGCTCCACGACTCCACCGCTTCCCCTCCTGTCCACACTGAGCTAATCGCGGGGAGAGAAAGAGAGTGTTGGGGGAGGGGAGGAAAATAGATCACCTTTGTAATGCTACATGTCTCGGTAGCAATCTTGGTGACAGTTGGTGCTGACCCAGATCCGTGTCAGCTCAGAATATTATCGCACTGTCAAAGCAATACGACTCTAAGTCAGAAGTGGTAGTTTGCAAGGACAGAAATTCTGAAGTTTGCATTGTGGCATACCTAGTCTCTGGGTAAAGTTAACGACCACCAAGACCCATTTTAAACACCTAACTACATTATTTCACTAAGAAAAGTTTGGCCCTTGTGTCTAGTGAAGTATATTGAAACCCTGTTATTTACCTTCCAATATTGAATGTTTTATCACGTCTTAAACAATAAAAAATGTTTTACCCAAAAATTGTTAGAACTCATTTTATATGTTGACCGAGTTACTTTGATACTACGACATATTATGCACTTTATTGGTAATTTCTGGTTACCATTCAAACTAACACTTGCGCAATTACGTATGCAGAAAAACCTGTGTTTCGGGAACTGGTGTACAAAAATTCGGATACACGATTCATGGCAGGAAAACCGGAGAAACGATAGGACACCTGTGGACCATTTTATATACGAACAGCTTTAGAAGCTTCATAACCGAGAATGACGGAAATATTTATTTCGTGTGATGCTACGTATTTGAGTTCGAGAAACGCAATTTAGTACACTGAAAAAAGGTTATTTGTCACCACAAATGTTTTGTCATTGTGAACCTTGCCAATTTTTTTTTGTGGCGACCACAAACAATTATTCCTACCTCGAATAAAGTTTTGCAGTGACTGCAAAAATAATTTTGTAACCACTATAAAATTTTTTGATGAGGTCCATATTGACAAAACACTTTGCGGCCACCACATAACTGTTTTTCCGTGTAGACCCAGAACATGGATCATAGGAAGGTATGGCCAGCTCTGAGTCCCTGGCCGGTATTCGTTTACCCCCCCCCCCCCCCCGCGTGTGTGTGCGGGTATATATATATATATATATATATATATATATATATATATATATATATATATATATAACCAAACGAGATCCAATATATGCGACGCACATGTTAGCCGTAGTAACGTCGTAAGCTAGGACGTGTTTGATACTGTATCTGTAGCGTACATGAAGTTTACGAAGACAAATACATACACAGCAGGGACTCAGAGCTGGCGCGCGGACTGTACCCTATGTTGTGCGCGTACGCCTTCGCAGTACTCTGACGTCCTAGAACCTAGATGTGACAAAACAAAGCACGAAAAAACCAGCCCAGATTATCCGTACTCAGAAAATGCATAAAATATTTTTAAAAATAATTTTATAAACACATGAGGAATTGTTTTATAAAACCAGAAGAAAAAAAACATATAGCACTACTCTCAAGTCAAACTTTGACGGAATGCTAACTTAAATATTAATCTATATTTTCAGTTCAGTTATTTACAGGAACACGGATAGTCTACATGCCTAGTTAGAGGGAAAAACATTGTGTGACCAAATAGAGTTACAATAAGCTGCTAAATGAATTATAACATAAACTGTTAAATTGGATATGCTGCGTGTTTTTATTATTTACCTGCTGCAATCCAATTGATTAAATGGCGTAAAGTTCTGTCAGTACGTTCGTACAGAAGTAAAACAATATTATATGGGTTACACCTTATTTGTTTGGTCTATATGAACCATTATAAAGAGGGAGAGCAAAAGGAAAAGACTATCATGTCGCTATAAAGAACGACTTTGAGAAAAACCATCTTTACAAGCAAGGCGTTGCTCTTACGGAAAACATCGGCTTCAATATACATTCAGCAATATGGCTTTGGATATTTCTGTCATTTTTTTAAATATGTTAGACAACATCTAGAATTCATAGTCAATTTACCACGGAGATTCGCAATTGCAGGAAATTAGTTGGTTTTGTGTAATTTTACTACGGGATGTTAAAATAATTGGTTAAATAAATCTGTTCCTAAATTTGTTGAAAGCTTAAACGTTATAACTGTTTTAAAACTATTATAACTTGACCGCGAAAAACAAAAAAATGTGTCATTCTTAGAGATGCCGCTTAGTATTGTTATGAAAATGTTAACTTTGTGATGGAAATATACACAAAAGTAAATGCAAAACCCCTAAGATGGGTTGTTACATGAGCTACCATGACAGCTGAACTGACAGGGCACTAATATGTTTTGTAATTTGAACACGAGAATATTTTATTTGCCATGCAAATAGCTCCAATCATATATTTACTTTTATTTCCTGCTTAAAGTTTTGAAAGAGAAACAGTTCGTAAATTTTCGCAACTGTAACTGTGGTTTTTTTTAATTTGAACTAGTTTAGACTCCTCTCGTGAAACTAAAAGGCAGCTTTTCATTCTCAATACACTTGCGTAAATGGTGGTGTACTAATCTCGTTTATCGTTAACGTTATGAACACATGACCTTACAAACGGAATTTATTAAACGTGAGGGATTTTGGACGCATAATGTAAAATGGAGATAATTCTGTTGAAAATAATGTTAAAAATATACCAGTAATTAATTCTTAATGCAAATATTTCTGTTAGATTAGTTTCTAAAAATTTTTTTCGACAACACTTCTATACAAATTAACTATGTTTAATGTGACTGAACCACGACTACAACACTTGTAAACACACAAAGTAGGTGTTCAGATATTTTTGCTCCCTAATTTCTAATCACTCGGCTGTAATACATATTCAACTAATAGCACATAACCAGCTAATTAGAGCTGCAAGTACTAAAACCTCTGTATGTTCAACAAACTACCGCATAAGCAAAAGGCTGTCGTTAAACATAGAGTATTGGGACTTTAATTAAGACCGTTATAGGCATATCTCTAACATCTGATGAACTGATCCTTACTAAGAAAAACTAGCATCTCAAAATGAATGAAAGAAGTCAGTTCGACAACGAACAATTTTGTTATGTAAAGGTGTGCGGATTATTTTTTCAGTTCTTTGAAACATGCGTAGCTATATATCTAACCTTATTGCTATTTATTTATATTTTACTTCTATTACATCTTCCAATAGATCCCACATTGAACCATTGGTTCAATGGACTTAAGACACGGCAATATTCGTAAAAGAAATACATACAGTACATACCAGGATCGTATTGAATAAATATAGTCACAATAACCATTTTTAATATCACTTTCAAAAACATAAAATTGTAAATATAACAATTCAAGGTCTTAAATATTTTGACTTAGACGCTATAAAGGCTGTATGCAATAATCACATTGCATTTCCTTTTAATTTTCCGTTTCTTGAAATCACTGCCCAGCAAATATTTCATGTATAAATACTTAGTATGATTCATAACATATGAGTATTCTGAGAAAAAAAATATGTTATATATAACATCAACTTGTCAATTTAAAGAAAGCAATCCAATTTGTTTGTGGGTACTTAAAAGCTTGTTACTTAAACAATACGTACGGTAGAAGACACAATACGTTTCGTAGGAGGAAGAAAGTGCTTTGCTCCTTATACATAATAGAGTTTGCAGGAACGATCCAAATATACCCACAACGAAATGGATTAGTGTCTTGGTGTGAAATCAATATATGCCTCACTCTTGTTTTTTTTTCTACTGCATTTTTTTGCATCAACATAGTGCAGCAATAGCGATTGTTAAAGTATTTATTTATTTATTAATTCCTTTGACAAAATCACCCTAGTAACTTTATTGCTGCTGTTTGTCAAATGAAAAAAATAAAATAAAATTATTACAATGGTAGTAGTAATCTTAAAATCAACTGTTTCAAGAGGTATACTGTAAATTATTATTCTGTACACTGAACAATAATCTTACTTGCTCCTAATCTATAACAACAACGTATGCTGGGGTCAAATCCGAAACCAAATCACGAGAGAAAGTTTACATATTGTCGTCTTTTGTCACAGAGTTTCAACGAGCGAAGAGTAGTGATCTAGTCCCGTGCTATAGTCGGCAAACGTTCTTAATCTAAAACTGCCATATATAAATATACTGAATGTTAATACAAAAAATTTTAGCTACGTTTTAATAGGTGATTCAGTTAGGGACGTATATAAATCATTATTTTGCTATCGTATATTTCACCAGGACGAAAATTTAATGTTGTAGACCTAATTTACCTGTTATTTAATGAGCTTGTATTAAGATCGTACGTACGAAGAACCGACGATATTTAAAACAATAAGAGTTTCATATCTGATTAAAATTCATAGTGTTTTAATTGGCCGACATTTTAACCAAAACTAGCATAGTTTGTTTACAATGCGCAATAAATAACACATTCAGAGTTATAATTTTATGCGTACATATACTAATAACGCATTAAAAATTCCTAAGTTTTTGGACTATACGTCCGGGGCCCTCCAGTCAACATATATTTTCTAAACTTAAGACAATCCTGCTAAATGTTCTATATAACGTATTATGAACCGGACACAAATATCGATGAACACTTACATTTCTAGAGCAAGTTGAAAATAAAAATTTATCTCAATTTCTATATGGTTACCAATAGCTGTATTTTATAGATTTTACGATAATAAGTTCACACGAAGGATGTAAGTAGTTCGCCTGTAGGGATTGCTACATAATATCAATATTGTGTGTATGCTACCATTCATCTGCCTGTGTATTATGTAGTTCTCTCTTCCTTCCAAAGCCTTGAACTAGCGTGATCCCTCCCGATAATGTCGGCGAAAGCACGGGTTTATAGACTGAAATTTTACATCCCCGACCTGCCCTAACTCAATTGTTAAGTGTCGAAAATCCGTGAACGCGTGGGTGTTAATCGCATCTCAGGACTAAGCTTCGTTACGCTTGGATATACGTGTTGTATATCATCCAGGAAGTGTACGGTGCGGCTTTACTGGGATCCGGCTAACATCAACGTGATTGGGGTCATGGTAGACTCTCCAAGTGAACTTGGCTGTTTGATTACTGAAACAAAGGAGACTGATGTGCGCAACATATTAGGCACCAGCATGTTTGTTGTGTTTCATATAATTGCAATTTATAAAGCATTGGTTATGCAGCAAATGTGAACACAGCTTTGCATAACTCTATGAAACCTTAAGGAAACGATATTATTTAATTTTTGAAAGTAATTGAGGCTGTAAAATATTTGCTAATGATAATCTGCTTACGCTACTAACTAATCACGCCATTATATTTCTGCTTAAAAATTTGTTTTAACTGAACCGAAACACTCTAACTTTATCCCAAACATTAATTTAGCAAACACCACAACTGCGACGTCATCATACAAGATCGAATCTTTATGTCACCATAAAATGATCAGTAAAGCATAGATACTTACTAACGTAGCGTTTCTACCCAAGAACATAAAATATTCAACATGGGCAACATCCAAATGGCCAATTATTGTGTTACTTTTCTTGGACAGTATTCCAAATGACGGTGAATGTTGTTGAAAATTATGATTTAAATGGTATTAATTAATTTTGGTTTTGACTGCAATTATGTAAACTACTATTGTATTTAAATTTTAAATAATTTTAAAAGATGCTACTATCTAATCACCTGTGTTAATATTTTTTTACCTAAATATTGTCTATAAATGCCATCCATTTCAAAGCATTTAACTGTCAGACAAAATCACATTTAAGCAAAAATATTCTTGAATGGCAGAAGTAAAAAGGTTTTACGGCAAAGAGTACACAAGTACAATTAGTTCTAGTCACATGAACCAAATCACATCTAATATGCGTTTCTGAACGATTCAATCATGATTTTTCCCTTCCGGTATATAACCGCATACTTTTTAAAAGTATAAGTATTTTTTAATAAATACATTTATTTTACATTTGAAAAAAAATTAATAGAGAAGTACGCAAATATATTTATTGCATATCCTATATACATATTTAAAACCGTTTGCACTTAATTAAACCGTTTAGTAAAAAGTTGAATCCTACCAATTTTTTGCTTTAGATAACAAAACCGTATTATTTTAGCTAGCTTCTAATACACAGAGTAAATTACTAAGTTACAAGTTTATAATAACTAATGTAAAAATAAAATAAACAGTAAAAAGTACAAAACCAAACATGTCGCCTCATAATTTATTACAACTGAGAAAATTAAATATGTTGAATTTTTATCACCTAGGCATTTTCTCGCTTTTTTAAATATATAGCGCTAAATAATTAGAGTTAGGAAGTTCTTTGCTTCTTTCGAGCTCAAGATTATTTCTTTAGAATGTAATAAGTTCTCTATTGCCATTCGTAGAGGGAGTGATTGCGTGCGTTCGCTTACTTAGCCAGTGGCTACATGGTAAGTCACGAGAATGTGCGGTTTTGTCCATATCAAGTAAGTATTCATCTTGCAGTTGGTCTATATCACGCGGGTAGCTGCGATGTCTATCAAAAGGAAAATAGGAGAAGATGAATTGTGCTGTCACATCACATTCTATAGGTCGTTTGGTATAAAGTGGGCACTTCCCAACGCATAAAATAATAAAAAAAAATTAATTTATTGGGGTTGTAGAAGTAAAGTTTTGAGAGTTGTGAATTGTTTACACTAGATTTTACTTGCATGAAGTTTCCGTACTTAAAAATGTAAAGCTGTACGTGTAATACCTCACAGGAAATTGTAAGCAGTGCCCAGTTTATCCTCAACAGCCTATAATTACGAAGTTCCATGAATGAAGTCCAGGCACGTAAGTAAATGTGTCTGTGTGTTGCTTGCATATGTGAGGTGTGAGGGTTGATCTCCCCTCTAACAACGAGGTCGTAAGAGTCGATGAGACCGAAGTGAGGTGAGGGAACAACACAACTTCCGTGCCCCGAGCCGGGATTCGAACCCAGGACCTCTCGCGCAGTAAACTGGCGCCCAACATACTTTGCTACTCAAACCGGCTTTGTTGATTATTGACTCGGTTTTTTTTAACATGGTCATCCCGGTAATTATTCCAGAGTAAAGCTGGGAACAAGCGATATCCAAGGAAACGTACGTTTATTCGTTAATGTTTCAACCGTGCACGAGTTCATCGATCAATATTACTGTTTTACACAGCACAGTTTAGTATATTGTGATTAATTTTCCTGAACGTTACGGTAAACTTATTTCTATGTAGTTTCCATAAGAACATTATAACACAATGCTGTAGATATGTCAAAAATTTATTTTCCAAATCGACTTGTATTCTTTAACCATTTGTGAAGACATTTATATTAAGGTCTAGTTTTTTTTTCTCGGTTCAAACAATGGTTTTTAATAAAATGCATATTATACTCTTAATAATTTTTGTTCATTGAAACAAATCTCAGTCACCAACTACACACATTAACGTTGTGATCTTTTGTCACAAATAGTCCGCCAAAATTAAATAGAAATATTTTTTACCATTCCAGCACAGTATTTTAATGCAAGTGGACAAATGTACGTTACAGACGTGAGACAGCTTATAAGTTATGAAATAAATTAAATTAAACGTTAATGTAATTTTTGTACGTTTATTTCTTTGGCAAAAAATGAATGGTAATAGGCAGTTTTCAAGCACTTGCCATTTTGACATAAATGTTTCAAGAATTGCGAATAAGAGTAACTCTGACGTTGCAACCCGCCTGATGACAGGGTAATGCCACAATGCTGAATCGTATACTGCCGAGCTTATATAATGATTACGACTCTTGTTACTAGCTTCAAAAATTTCAAGAAAATTATCGCGACGCTCTATTAATGGTGCAATTTACGTAGAGCTTATTTAATGGATCCAATCGGATAAGTCGACGGAGTTGTTTCCTAACGAGCATAAGGTATTGGAATAGAGCTTCGATTTCTAGTGATTATCCATTCACAATATTTATAATCCATCTCCTGGCACTGAGATTGAATGTACTTATGTTCTGTTGTATACACGTAGTCTACCAGGCATGGTGTTTTCCAGAAAGCCAAAATACAAATATTCGTCAAAATATTTGGAAGATTTCAGAACATCAAATTTGATGATTAGTAACACGAGTTTTGGTTTGAAGTTTGCGCTAGTACTTAACGACAAAAATGTTCTACCAAACAGTTTACAGAAGTGAAATGTTAATGTTTGGTACTACTATGAAGAAAAAAATTTAATTTGCATCGTATAATAAGTAAAATTTTAGTACTTCTCACTATTATTCAGCATTATATTTAGAGTAACGAATCAGTATGCGTTATTATGTATAGCCAAAAGTTTTCAAATAATCAGCAAAATTCACTTTTTGTTTTATCATTTGCACCATACTATTTTTGTGTAATTCGAAATAATTTATTTTGACGTTGAATAAAAACCTATTCTTTCTTAGTAATACTGAGTTAATATTGCTGTACGTTACCTAAATTTCAGCTTGATTTATTGATGACGTGCTTAACTACAACAAAATAGCACTGTTTAATACATATTATAAACTTGTTACGAAAAATTACTTAAACTAATTAAAAAGGGCCTATGAAAATAAGTTGTAATTCTATAACATGCAAATTCTAGTTCAGCCTTAAATACATACGTATTAATTTCAAAACATAGGTGCTATTTTAATTTTTTTAATACATGCATTCGTATTATTTACTTCACCTTCTGAAACGCTATTAACTTCACGAAGTGGTATTTAGTGACTTTCAGAAATTTTACGTAGGTTTCAATTTATTTACAATCACAAATTACGGAAAATGCGTTATGCATATAATAATACGCGCGTTTGCAATTGAAAACATAATCACAAGAATTTCAATGTATGGTAATGTTATGACACTAGTTCATATTTCATGGCTAAAGCACGCGGCCTTTTTATTTTATTTTTGCGCAAATTCCTCTTTATTTTCAGTAGCTATGTATGTATCTCCTTGAACATCTACGTATGCTCCTCTCCTTACTTCCGCCGGCCGGGATTTGACCACATCCTGCTGCCCCCAAAATCCGCAAACCGGTGCTCCATATTTCTTCCACGCATACTTAATTCCATCCTTTATTACATGAGGTTTTATTTTGTGGATATATTTTTATAGAGTGTAGGCTCTACAGGCGCCAAATTCAGAGGTGTGTCTTGTGAACAATGACAAGTATTTACTTAGTGCCTTTAGGAGTTTAGAACAAATTGTAAAGTCATATTTTGGTATTTACAAGATCAAATAAATGTGAGCTTTAGTCCCAAGACTATGGATAAAGCCGCACCTCACCGCTATTAATTTTGACTAGAACTAAAAAAAAAATGGTAATCTACTCGGGCAGCTTGCTGCAAACATTTACACACTTTTTCTCTGGCTTCCAGGTTCAATTACCGGCGGGGTCGATCCCGGATTTTCACATGTGGGTATCGTGCTGGACGATACCGACGATTGCGACTGAGTCTGCAGATGCTCCTCGGACTGTGTATTCGCATTTTGTTTTTCGCAAGGAGACCATTGTGTACATCTGTGGTTTTTTATTGTTTTACCGTCCCCAGTCACCGTATAATTTTTTATTCGTTCGTTTTCCTTGGGGTGTCTCTGTTTATGTTGTGTCGTCTACAACCAGTTATGTTGTCGTTAGTTTTGCTTTTATGTTTTTTTTTTTTTTGGCCTGTTGTATCGTACTTACTGACAAAATTCCTTTTGTGGAATAACCTGAGTTATTTATTGTATCCTTGGTTTGTAGACCAGTGCTTCTGTGCTCTTTTGCGTCCATTAATTTTATTGTAACTCACTGACTGAATTCCTTGCGGAGTTATATATGTTCACCTATATTTGTCAGTTGAAACAAAGCCAGTTTGGTGGTTTACTGGGCTGCAGTGGCCGAATGGTCAGACCATTCACCTCCCATCAAGGCGATCCGGGTTCGGTTCCCGGCGGGGTTGGGCCCCGGATTTCGCATGTGGGAATCGTGCCGAACGATGCCGTTCGGGTTTTCTCTGAGGTCTCCCGTTTCCCCCGCCCTTTCATTCTGGTACTGCTCCGTACTCACCTCATGTCACCCCTCACCAGCGCTAAATACTTCGATGTTGAGAGCTGATCAAAATCTCTAACTCTCACTCACTTGGTGGTTCACTTGCCTGATTGCATGTATTCTCTTGTTTTTTCTAATCCAACATTTGCTGTATTGGCGTATGTCCGACATGTTTCTTCAGTTTGTAACTTGCCCTACTGTAAGAATCGTAAAGAAATTATATCCCGCTTCAGTTATTTAACATAAACAAGCGTTTCCGTTGTCTATTCTGCTCGTTTCAAATAATTAACAAAACATTTAAAGAATTTAGTTTTACATAAAGTTATTTTAGCCTGCATCTTCCTCTCTATATGTCTTTCTGTTTTGAGTCCGCTCCCTTTCCTAGAAATTTTGAACCTATTGGCCAAAATTTTAACTAAACACGGTAAACACATTGCACTTAATAACGATAGCTGAATTCTTTATTTTTTATTCATGTCAACTGTTCATTTTCAAAATGTTAGTCACATGAACATTTTAACTGCTACGTCATATCTCTTTAACTATGGTATTGATTAAAACGAATTTTTAATTTTCACGGTTCATTATTTGTAAGCAGTGAATGTTGGAGAAACTATTGTAGTAGGTCCGCCATTTTGAAAGGTACCGTCACTTGAATTCCGAAACTACCAGAGAGTCCAGAATTTTCAGTACATTCATTATTAAATGTGCATATTCATATACTCGTGTCGGATGATACATGAAATTCTGGACGAGGCAATTTTTTCCCTGTATGGTTCATCCAGAAAAAAAAAGGAGCATTCTGATTGGCTTGTCTACACATACATGAACTATGGACGTGTGGTCGAGGGTATACAGCCTCGTATAATTTATTATTATTATTGTTATTTGAAGTGTAGTGGTGCAAGAAATTTCAAACATCCCTCATTGAGAAAAAATTTGGTACAGTTCACTGCATATACTGTATGTTTGTGTACAGCCAAACAAACGTGTAAATCTTGAATTAACTAAACATTTTATTGCATGGAAGATTTCTCTCAACAAGAGAGATAAGTCCTGTTAAAATATATGTTTTCTTACAACGACAAGGTCAAAACTCGAGAATTTTGTCAATTTTCCGCCAGCAAATGTATTGCTAGATCACATACATATTTGTTTCACAACATACATTTTTCTCTGTGCACCGTTTATTCCACTCAATGTGTACCGAAGAAATTCACCTTACAGTTTGCCTGTTACACTCACTTTCGTGGCCAATGCCGGAGAAAAGCTTAGTAATAGCACACTTTAAATTTGGTATAAATGATGATTACCGTGTTTGTGTCTCTCGGTTCCTCCTCTTCCCCCTCCCCTTGCCCTAACATTCCTCCGGGTCCCTGGTCGCACCGCGGTGCTCAAATAAAATCTACGTGGGGGTGTTTAAATCTTTCTGCGGGCTCGCGTTTTCTGGGTCACGTCCTACCGGACGTGGAATTATAGTCCGGCTGGTGGGTGGGCTACGGAAGGAAGGTCTGGTAGGGTTGGGAGCTCAAGTGAAAGGGAGGGGTAAACACAGCGGGGTGGGTGGTTGCAAACTCACGCCTCAGTCGTAAACACGACCATTGTGGAGAGAGGCTGCTCTGGGAACGTGCCTAACCACCAACCCTCCCCTTCCCCCGAGCTTCTTTACCCCGCATATACCGTGAGCTATTTCCTCTGCTTCTTCCACCGTGCCCGCCTGCAACGGCGCATTCACAAAACGCCATTCTGCCCGCCAAGGCTTGCGGAAATGTGATCTTGCAGATCACTCGGTGAATGTAATCCGTGTATATTCGAGTACAAACGATACACTAAAAATTACATATATGTGCTTCCAAGAAAAACAATAAATGCAAAAAGGTTCCTTTCTTCTACAAAGAGCGTAGTGCAAACGTTAAGTGGGATCGAGACGTGTTTCGGAATAAAGTAAGCACTTTTGAAGATTATATTTTTCTTGAACAATTTTTTTAAAAATTATGTACATTTTGATCTCAGACGTTAACATTTGAATACGGTAAAATTCGTACACTTTGAACGTTACGTAGGGTGACATATTTGTATCAAAAATTGACAGGAAAAAACAAATACAGATCATATAAACAGAAAAAGTTAACCAGGGATCCAAAAGTGTCCGAACCACAAAATATACAGAGTGTTATGTAACAGATTACCTTTTTCAGTATATATAATAATTTAATTATTGATTTCGATTGAATATTAAATTCATTAAATTTAATACGAAACATTTTGGTTATATGACGCGACTCGTAATTTTTACTGATTTCACACAAAAACTTTCAAAAATATGTATTATACTTTTTTGTAACAATAATAATAATAATAATGCCAGCATGTACTGAGTGTTAAAATGTTCTCGAAATCCGTCTACATCACGAACTTGTGAAGGGCTGTATCAACAATCTAGGGAAATTTTTTTTTTGTTCATACTATTTCAGATTTTACGTTAGAGGTAACTAAAATGAGTTACTCCCTACTGCTTATGTCCCACTAGATATAGTACCTAAATTAGGCAACAAAATTAGTGTTTTGCGAAGAATAATTGTTTTTAAATGAAAACATGTTTTTTATGGGTTTTCATACTAACAAAGATAATATTCCTCATATTCAACTACCACTAATGTATCAAAGCAATTGATATACTAACGATAACCTGTACAAATAAATACAATAAATTCACCAAGCGGTTTTGCTCAGTTTCGCATATTTATGTCAAGATTATTTCTTATTCAATAACATAAATAGTAATCCAAGTGTAGTTCTTTGCGGTTCTAGTACGGGTATATAAAAAATAGTTCAATGTTAATTTGGTTAAGTTCTGTCAACATTCAAAATGTAAACTTGTGCCTAAATATCAATGTATGTAGATATAATTCTGCCGGATACAAGACGGATGAATATTAAATTATATCTGTCGACATTTAATTTTGCGGAAAACAATGATAGTAAGTATTTTTATGTCAAGACAGATTGCGTTAAGGTTAAATATCTGTTTGATATGTGTTTAATGTAAAGAGGCACAAATTGTTCAGGGAAGCGGTCTTATCTTGTGATATGGTTTATGCAGACGTAGTCCATTATTTGTTGGTAATTTATGTAGTTTTTGGATGTGAAACCCAAACAGGAAATTCGAGTTAGTTCAATAAATCAGAACGGCATTTGGAAATGATCCAACTAAAGGGATGTTCCGTACAGACCTCCCTCTCAGAGAAAAAATTAAAAAACCTTCGGCTGAACACTGAAGTTCGCATGAAACTATACAAGTCTGAGGGGTTATAAGATCAAAACAACCGAACAAACCACGTGTAATATGTAAAGTAAAAGCAGCATATTTTTTATGTTGCATAGGCAACAGTACTGCCAACCGGAACGTGACTTTTTTTGTATATTGGCAGTGTGGATTGTTACTGCCTCTCTCCTTCCACTACAGCTTACTTTTTTCTTTTCGTTTCTTTTAGACTTCCTTATTTTTTGGTATGTAAGTAAACTCTAACACGATTTCTCTGTCGTCTAACTCTGTTTTAATTCGTTCTTCCGTTGCCCGAGGCAAGGTTCTCAAACTAGGAGACTATATATAGGACACCTTCGCCTGGCCCGAGAACTAACATTCTAGACGCTATTCCGCTTCACTTCTGTCTGATCTTTTCGGCGCCTGCGTGGATACAGCTACAATACAGTTTCGTCTTCCATTTCTCCACATTGTTCTCTTTGTATTAGGAGTCGCCATGAATTCCACAGTTTTACCTCAAATGCACTTAAATGAATATCTATCCGAACTTTTGACTATATTAGTTGCGCTTAGTATGCAGTACTGACTACGTAGTGTACGTTGGAGGTTACTAGTAAAACCTGTCAAAATGTTGTATATTATTTATCTTTCCGCATTTTCGGATTCCGTTGAATTTATGATTATCGCGAAATGAGTGTGCCAGTGTAAATCTGGTTGTAACCAGCACTTCGCTTGCACTGTTTAACTTTAAATGAACTGAATTAATTTGCTACTAGTTCCTTGTAAGGGGCCACGGTGGTCGAGGGTTCAGACATCAAGCCTTCTACCTAGGCGATCCGGGTTCGATCCACGGGGGTTTCGGTCCCGGATTTTTATTAGACGTGCCGGACGTTGCCGTTGGTCGGTGGGATTTCTCGGGGATCTCCCGTTACCTCCTTCCTTCTAATCTCACCTCCCTTACTCCTTTCTTCGGGCCGGAAGGTCTTTCCATTTCTTCAAGTGGCATCTAACTGAACAACATTTCGAAGACAAATCCCCAGTAGGTGTATTTAGAATATTAGCCAAATGGAACATACAAAACAACTGTATTATATATCAAAAGAAAATAAAAAATTATTATTTCTAAGTTTGATCTCAAATAATTAATAATGCGGAAATACATTGCACTTATGTCTATCCTGTTATATTGCAAAACATATATCTAACGTACTGATGACTCATATATAACTTTCTGATACACCACCAATGTTACACATAAGTCTTATTTATCTACAAAACATAAATGACGTAAACCTATTTTTATTCATCGTCTTTGTAACCAAAGATATTTTCACGAAGTTTTCAGATATTTAGATAATCGCATTTTGCTTTTTACAATTTTTTTAAATACAAATTTGGTAACCCTGTTGGCGACATTTTAAAATTCCATTATAAAATTAATTATTTTGATCGTACATTCCAGACAATATTTGGTACTATGCCTGAACTTCAATAGGACAAGTTTCACAGAAAACTGCACAAAAGTTTTGCATTGAAAGAAAAGTTATGCATTTTCCAATGTTGTTGAACTCGAAATGTGTTTGCAGAATAATGTTTACTTATTTATATATACTTTTTGTTCGAATTTTTATTGTAGTTTGGTAGTTATCTAGTGATCTAAACTGATCTTTACTGTGCCAATGTACACAACACCGATTCAACGTGGTGCGGGATATGATGGTGTCGTAAAACACACGATTTCTAGACACACTGGAAAATCTCTAAATTCTTTAAAGTCAACACACAGCCACCAAAAAAAAGTGTAGTAGGGCTACTATAATTGTATGGTGACATTCGTGGCCCATGCGAACAGTTTTGGGACAGATTACACACTTACTGTGTCTAACTACGCCTGTTGAAGAGAGAAACAGTGCTTGGAATAAACGATCGCCGGTATCGATACACAACCTTCAGTGTCATTGGTAGCAACTAGAGAACTCAATCCGCGATATTCCAAAGTCCCTAATGATTGCTGATAACGTGGGTGTTGCTATGAACCTGTTGAGGCATGACTTGCCAAACCTGTTCGTCTTATCTCCCCTTCAAGTCTAGTGCTGAATCCAGGCCAGTATTCCAAATCATAGCTGGGCCCGATTACCAAAGTTGACACATCGCGTCACTAGAACATCCCACTAGAACAGATTAAAATCGGGACACACATTTGGACACTGAGGAGGAATCATGTATCACAGCTCTAGACGTGTTGCACGCTCTAACGATACTTACAAAATCAGCCTACCCGCTATCTTCGAATTATTCAATTTTTCCTCCAAGATCCATACAATGAGATTTATTAAAACTTACTGTTTGACATGGCACAGATATTACATTCATAAGGGTTACTAATGCCACACTTTCACTATCTTTCTTAGTTATGGACTGGTTGCCTTCCAGAGGAATAAAGTTGTTTCTTACTACGGGTGCTCACAGATATAGTATAAGCAATAATAGTCCAGCAATGCCAACTGTATACAATGCAAGAAGCTAATCCCTCTATCTTTTCGACACCTAAAACATTATATAAAATTTTTAGGTCAAATTAAATGTTGAAGTTCCATTATTCCAAAACTACGGATACTTATCCCCTTAAAGGTGGGGCTTTAAAATTAATAATTACAACACGGGGATCCTGCTAAAATACTTTTGTGTTAGATATTCTTTAAATATAAATATTATATATATATAATTCCTATTTTCTGTCTGAATAATACCCTTTGAAGAACATCCTTGCTTCTTGTTACTTTAACCGACTTAAATACAAAATATAATCCTTTATCATCGTAAAATATCCCCTTCCTTATTAGATTGCACTGCCTTTCAACATTCCGCTGAGTATTGTGCTGAACTCTACGAAGCGTAACTCCGTGTTACAAAGAGAACAATATTTCCTAATGGCGACATGCTATAAGCACTGGTTATGTTAATTATCGACCACGACAGGGTCTTCCGAAACGATACTTTATCAGCAGGAGGCGAATTAAATCTTCTTCGATCAGCCTTGGGTACACAAACCTCTGAGCAGACAGTACACAGTTCGTCTTCGAGAGTGGGACTCCGTCTATAACACGCCTGAAGCTCCCTTATCACAACAAACATGGGCAGAACCACTTACAACGGACGCAACATCATTTAGAACTAATAGCTGGTCACTGTTGATACGTGAAATTGTTTTAGACTAGATTTCAGGAGACTGGCTGAGGTTGCGGAAAATATAGTGTGCTTGTCTTATGATATAGTCTTATTTTCAAATACGATTCATTTATGTTTCAATATTTTGTTATTTACAGAGTTAGGTTGCCAACAGTTTATTTCTCGGTCGTTTGCGAGTAATATGGGTTCGTTCAAGGTAAAAGTTAGGGTGCTGGTCTCAGCTGGAATAGTACTTCCAACATCAAATACCTTACTTCATATTTTGGGTTCTATGACAGCATGGCGGCGCGTCACTAATATCCTACACATTGTTGTACTCACTTGCCAACCGACCAATAGAGACATTTTATGTTGGTGGATGATAATCCCCGCTCCCGCCGTGAAAGAGTCGTAGATCAATACTGCCCGCATAATCGTACATAAAAATCTAGCCAGCAACACGTCTGAACATGACTACTCTTGACCACACATACAAAGTGGGACAACCTGATACAGACGAAACTGGCTGAACTCATTTTAATACGCCTCTGCTTTTCAGGGAACGCGTGAGTTCTTAAGGTGTCACACACGTATTTTATCTATGCTGAGAGATAAAATAAAAGATAAGAGACCAATATTGTTTCCCAATAACAAAATACCAGCAAAAGTATTTAATTTACTGTTGCAATAAAAAGTTTTTTTGCAACATTTTTGCTAAATTGATCTTGTTTTTTTTTAATACCCTTAAATATGAAAAAATGTGGATGTTCTGGTGCAATAAATCTCTGAGGCCTAATATTTATAGACGTTTATTTTACATTGTGGTTCCTATAGTGAGTAATTAAAGTAATAAAACTATTAAGAAGCATACTTTTGCTACTGATTCAATAAATAAAATTCACTTCCTACGTTAAGTAGGACCAATTCAAGAATATACGATGATAATACGTATGTTACAAGTGAATTTATTATATTAACGATTATCTTAAAATGGATTAAAAATGAACTTTGTCAATTTGTTTTACGCATGCTAATGCAGTATCAACGTACAAAGAGATGTTCAATTTGTTCTAGATGTAAAGAATGCAATGAAGTTCATAATTGACAGATAATATTATAAGTGAATACTTTGCCTATTTAAGATGTAGTTTACTACCACAGAATAGTTATTACTTAAGATCTATTGGGACTAAACGAATCAAGTCCCGGGGAACTAACTTTGCTTTGACTAATATAGGGAAGTTTTAATTTCTATTGTTTCTGTAACTTTGAAAAATCCTCATGCATGAAAAGTAAAATAATTCGCCTTTCTTTGCAAATATAAAATAATAGCATTTCAATAAATGCGAAAACGCATGAGATACAATGCGAGCTTTCCTATATGTATTCAAAACCCTTGAAATACGCATAGAAACTATGGTTATGGTCTTAAAATTTATTTGAATTTCAATATTTTATTATTTAGAAACTAAGGTTGTCGTCAGTATATTTTGTCTGATATTTTATAAGAGGTGTGTTTCAGTTCAAGGCAAAATATGTGCAGCTTGTGAAACTGATTTACAGCCTTTGTGTTACAGGTAACTAATGGCATATAAAACACGTCAGCAGTAATTCTGGTGCCATTCTTTGTTGTTCCATGACAATTCAGGAATGATAATATCCATAACAGTACCTTAGGTTGCACGGAAGTTATTCACTTCTTTCTCCCCCAAAATATATTATTTTTTGTCATTTCCCTTTTTTATTGCTTTACTGGAAAATATTACAGTACAACAGTTATCGCTCTTCTCTTTGTGCACTTCATCTGCATCATTTTCAAACTTGTTTACCTATACATACAGAAATGAATGACTATCTGTTTTTAACGTACGTGTTGCTATACCATTCATCCAATTACAAAGAAAATTTCGATAAGTTGTGTGTGTGCCTGCGAAGGTGTCGACGAAAAATTTATCTTGGGGTGAGAAGGGGTGAGGCAAAAATGTGCATGGGGCAGAAAGGGATGCCGAAAATAGTGTAATGAAATTGGTATTATTGACCCTTAAGGTCATTTTGTAAGAATTTTCATTTATTTATTTTATTTAGGTAATTAATTTTATTTTACCGTAATTTCTAACTTTTAATATTAACAGTATTACACTTCAAGTTTTGAAAAGTTCTTTTTTAAATATTTATTTGATGTTCTTATTTATTTATTTTAGATGGGGATTTATTTTTGGAAAATTATCAAATTTGATGTTCTTATTTATTTTAGATGGGGATTTATTTTTAGAAAATTATCAAATTTGATGTTTTTATTTATTTATTTTAAATGGGGATTTATTTTTGGAAAATTATCAAATACAATTTTAAGAATTACATAAGATTATCTGCTGTACATAAACATAACTTTTGTAAGATTCTATGAAACATTAAATTAAAAGCCATGTGTGAATGAAGTGCAGCCAATAATAAATGAACAATTTTTAAAAACATTTTATGACATTCCATTATTGCAGCTAATCATTAGCTCTAAATATTTCCTGTTTCGATCCAATGCACAAAGTTTTATTATAAACTGTTCAAGATCAGTAGCGCCACGTTAACATGTTGGACTCGCATTCGGTAGTACACGGGTTCGATCCGCGTATCCGGCCATCCTAATTTCGGCTATCCGTGGTTTCCTGAAATCTCTATAGGTGAATGCTGGGACGGTTCCTTAATAAGAGCCGTAGTTGACTGCTTTCTTAGTTCTCGTCCACGTGTACTGTTTTGCGTAACTCTCTCTAATGGTTTCGCTGTAGACAATACGTAAATCCCAGTAAAAACAAATATTTACTATCAACTGCTATCAGAGAACGATAGCCTATGGTTAGAGATGGTGGTTTATTGCGGGAAACTTGACTGTTTGCTGGAATTCAACACATGTCCATCTTAACAGAAGATTACTGGCTTTAGCTTGTACTTGGAGCTGTTGCCCTATTCGACTGAGCAAATAAGAATCCCGACAATGTAAATATTATATTCCTGTTATTGGTCTGCAGACAGCCACGTTGTGTCAAAAGTATATCACCGAGTCATATATATTGCAAGAAACTATAGCGTTTTCAAGGGTATGTTGGCACAAAACATTTTCGTGATATACCATCATTTCTACCCATGGCCCAAAAATTCTTCACTGCGTACGGGTGTGTTGGAATCGCTATTTTAATTGTGTAAATATAAATGGTTGGTGTATTTAACAATGAGAGTAAATTTTGTTTAAGTGGTGAGTAAGAGGCGATTTCTTTTTTAAGGACATTTTAATTAAAATTATAACGGTAAATGTTATAAAGCGGAAACCGCCGTTTAACTTTCAGGTAAAACCGTCAATTTAAACGAATGCTTATAAAACATTAATTTTAAACAATAACTCTCGACGTAGTTAGCCGGTATAAAAACATAAAAGCTGGTAAAGATGACATAATGACGTCCTGTTCACATAAATTAATAACAATGCTGCGGTAGTTCACTGAGTAAAGCGAATGTGGGATTTTTATTTATGTGAACGTGCGTGAGATTGCCAGAGAACAGAATGCCTGCTACACCAACCACCAACAGATTTTTTTTTCTCTAAAAACTTGTTTATTTCTCGTCAAAGAAACGACCGCTGCGGAAAATTCGCAGCGTTCGAGATAAAAGCGACGAAAACGCTAGCAGCAGCACGCTCTGGCGGGAAACACAAACAACTGAAAGCTGCGGTCACGGTTCCTGGCTAAGGCGATTTGCAACAGTAAAGCGGCATATTGCTCCGTTCTTTGTGGCGGGTTTTTCGTCGCAGATGAAAAGTGTTGCAGCTGGAAGAGAACATCACCGCGGGAAGATGCATGGCTCATAACGTAGCTGCATGGTTCGTAACCAGAAGCGATGGGATATAAAAGTTATTTCACCGAGAAAGGCGGAGCAGGAGTAAAACTTTGCTTCGCAGGACGAACCGAGTTCAATTCCCGGACTGGCTATCCTGGTACCGATTTCCAAAGTTTTCCAGTCACTCTATGCGAAATTCTTTTCAATGTTTAAAAATTCTGGAAATGGTGGCGATTTTCTTCATTTTCTGTAAAATGCAAAGTTATTTCTGATGTTTTTTATCTGTTAGCATTTAATTTAAGTACTAATTATTTTATTTAAGTACGTTAGTTTGATTTTTCCATTTATATGCTCTGTTACGTACAAATATCGACTGTTACTTGCCGATATGTCGTACAGATAGATACAAAATTATGAATTTGTGTCACTTGAACGCTCGTAATGAAGGTCATTGTATCCATTTTCTTTTATTTTACTTCATTAGCGCCTACCAATGTCGTGAAGCTGTTCAAAGTGATAAAACACCGGACGAATTAATAAACAAACAATAGTAAAGTTATTTTTAATATTTAACTGAATATAACATACATATAATGCATTTGATCATGTAAAGAAATAGTAGGAGATTACAACTGGAAAGCAAGAAATTGGGATAAAAGTGTATTAATTTATTTGAATTATATTCATGCACACTCAACCCCCCACAATCAGTCAGATTCAATCTAACCTGCGCGACCAATCAGGAGGCAGCTCGTCTCCTATTGGCTGTGCAGGAAGGGGCTTTACCCTATATAAACCTATGGTTTTTCCAGTCTCCTCAACATACACTCGCTAGACACCAAAGGAAAGGTTGGTGTCTAGAGAGTGCCTGGTGCTGCTAGTTGGGCTTCTAGAAGCTCCTGATCGGCCAGGCCTACCCTCGAGGAGGGTAGGAAGTAACTAGCAGTAGGCAGGCGAGGCAGGAAAAAAGAACACTTTGAACTAATACACACACACACACAATGGAACAGATGGAGGCACA
>PNEQ01071469.1:0-30068 GCA_003012365.1 Medauroidea extradentata
GAAAAGAAGTGAAAGCTGTAAAGGGGCAGTTTAACGTCATACCCAGGACAGATTCACTGACTTTCTGCTACCTCAGCACAATTTTCCCTGACTCACGGGGTTCCAAAACATATTTCCCTGACTTTCCCTGACCAATTTTATTTTCCCTGACTTTCAATGACTTTCCCTGACTTTCCAGGTCTGTGGGAACCCTGAATAACTTGTGTAAATGGCACAGGAGGCTGCAATAAACAATTATAAGCTGTTGTCAAAAGAGCTCACCTACCACTATTGAGTTACAGCCCCAATATTAATGACTAATGAGTGATTTTGGTACAGCAGCACCGGTTTGCACCAGGTTTTTTGAATAAAACACAACTGCAGCCCATGATGGCTGAAAGAGAGAGAACTTAACTCTTTAACAGTAACTATTTGCGCTGTTGCGCAAAGTGGCTGACATCTGGTGGCAAGTTAATGAACTAGTAGTAAAGATGGCATGAAACAGTGTTTTGCAGTTTATGGCAATGTGAAATTTTAGATGTATTTCAGAGTTTATTGCGTAGAAAACAACTACCGTATTTACCCAGGTAACCCCCGTCTCCATGTATGCCCCGCACATGTATTTTTAGACCACCTCGGCAGGAAACAAATTTTTTTAAGCAAAAAATTTAAATTGTTTGTGCATTCCACGCTTATGACCACCTATTTTCCATTAAATGATGAAGTACACAGCTGCAATATTTTTATAAATCGGCGCTCTTGCTGAAAACGCGTCCACCAGTACAATAAATAAACCGGCCAGGCGGCTGTGTGATGCTAGGCAACAGCGCCGAAATAGTGGAGAAGAAGGGAGAAACGAGACCTTGGCAGCTATGTTCTCCCACCCTTGCGTGGCAGGACAATGACCATGTCACGGGCCAGTTAAAGGGATACATACTGTAAATACTTGCCTTGAAGCTTTCTGTCACCTGGTGTTCACGGGCAATTTGCAGTGCTTTAAGAGCACACATTTCTGTGCTTACAATGTAGCTGAACTGCCGTTTTTCTTGAATGTACTGAAGCACTATTTCTTCAATTTCTGGAAATTTTGCTTTAGCCCTTCTAAATGCCCGTCTTTCACCACTAGCTGAATGAAGTTTGTCAATGTTTTTCCTTCAGTCCCGTATGCACAACTCATCCACACCAAATTGTTTTCCCGCCGCACGGTTACCTATCACCTCTGCTTCACCCACAATTTGATTTTTCAGACACTGCGAAGGATCTCAACGTTTTACGGTTCATCTTGCCATCTCACATCTACAAATCACCCAAATAAACAATCCAATTTGCTGCCACCTGTCACTATGCCTTTAATCCGCTGCAGGCAAGATGCGCGTAGGCTAGTGTTTTGGCGCAACTCGGCATGACGCGGTTTGCAGAGTCAAGCAGCTGACGCTTGGCACGGCAAATACCACCCGGCCGGTACAAATGCACGCATGGTGTGGCGGTGCCGGCGCCGTGCACATCCCAATGCGTTTCTGACGGGGAACTTTGCGCCCCGTGTTGGACTGCCGACAAGAATTTTGAGACATAAATTCGACGTTGGATAAAGTTCTTCAAATGAGAGGTGTTAAGGCAGGAAAGAACGAATGAGGATGTTTACTTAATTGCTGAGATTTGTAGGAGAGAAACTGTGTATTTTACGAGCCCTTCGATTTGTGAAACGGCGGTATATAAGTTAATGCACTTTTATTGATATGGTAATGAGGATTAACGAGATTGGAGTTTTAGTAAATTGGTTAAGTGAAAATTGTACCTTTGTAATTTATCTACTGTTTTAGTATAATAATAATTCTGGCATTTACGGACCTGATGTAACGTTTGTAGTATTTAAATGTTATAGAGGCCCGATTGTGAAATTTAGAGTTTGTGTGTGGAATCACAATGTGGTTTGTAAAAACCAGTGTAGAGGAAGCTTATATTAAGAGAAAATACATCAGCTTCTCTAAACGTTGCATTTTCTCATTGGAAATTAGCTTGCCTGTTACCATTGCCTTGGGCGTAAATGTTGACAGAAGATGCTTGCCCTGTGGTGGATTTGCACCTTAAGTGCGGTGTTTTGGAGACTTTCTCAAGATTGCTGAAACAAATTCCTAGTACCTTCAGCGAGCTGTAACGGCTCAACTTCAACTTGAAAAAATGATACAGTACATATGTTTGAAATAGGAAAAAATGTAAAAATTACAGCAACTTTACATACACAAATTTTAAAACAAATAATTCTTCGCTACGAATATTCATTATTACCAATTTGTACAAGTGCATTGTAGGCAGACTGACACATACGAACAAAAAATATCCAACACAACAAATACAGTATTAAAATTTCAGAACTAACACATTCTATTATTCAGTTTGAGATGTCATTGCAGATATTTTAAATAAATTTCTTTAAATTTAATTGAGATATCTGTAAGGACTTTGTAAGAAATATAAATATAAAGTAATATTTTACAGACGTACAAAACAAATCTAGTATCATTACACAAAAATTCATTGTATTTTCAATATATTCACTTTAAATATTTTAAAATATGTAATAGAGCTATCTATGGTAAAATTTTTAAACTGCTGTAATTTTACTGTAGTGGGAATAAAGGTATTAGTTGAAAATTCTGAATTTTGCAGACATCCCTCATTTAGGCTGTTTGTCGTGTTTTATTTAAACTCTTCTGTGATTGTCAATGCATAATTATGAAGTAGATTCAGTAATTAGCTACACATGCTATTTATAACGTCAGGGGAAAAAGGCAGACAAATAGAACATATGATTCCCAAACATGACGTCTGTATCCAAAAACATAATCCTGAATCAGTTAATATTTTTAATTGCCAAAACTTTGATAAACAGGCAACAAACATTCTCTACACAATCAATACTTTCATACATTTCTATTAGTGGTTGAAACATACTTATATTTTGCCCGGTTCACACAAAAATGAAAATCTTAAGTACAAATACAAGCAAACTAATGGCCCAGTAGCTTTGTTAATGCAGTCTTTGTCCTCCATTTTGCCGTATGCAGCACTGCACTCTGAAGGAAGCGATACCGCAAATAAAACAAAGCTAAGAATCACAAAGAGGTTAATGAAGTGGCTGTGGCCAGAGTATAGAGAATGTTGGTTCATTATTCACTACATATACCTAGACCCCCGATTTTACGAACCCTGTATTTAACGAAGGTAGCGATTCTATGAATACAATCTCAGGAACCCTAAAAAAATAACAAAATTATATGACAAAAAAAATTATAAGGAATTACATTGACAATGAATAAAACATACTGTATCTAGTTCACGGCATTAAAATATTAATTGTAGAGTTGCAGTTATTACTTGGTAAGCCACAATATTAAAAATAAAACAAAAATAGCGAAAATCCATTAAAAAATGCAGCAGTGACAGTTTGAAAACCGTGCGGCGGCGCCGGCGCCGCCTGTGCCAAGCCGGCCGGCCTGTCTCCAACTACGACGTATTAGGATCTATATTGAGGTCGTACTATAGACACAAAGTTCCAGCACATGCGCATATTGCTCATTTTACTATAGTACAGCCTCCTTCTAGGCTGTTTCACGACGTCTTATATCTCTCTCGTCTCGCGCCGAATGAGTTTACTTTTTTACACGAACCCTATAAATAATAGCGTGATATTTTTCTTTATTGCGTTAACACCATACATACTTAAAACAATTAACTTGGCGCATAATTTGCTTAAACAATGCGTTACTGCGTGTCGTAAAACGTGGGTTTCACAAGTGAGCACGATAATAGCGCTACCTATTAGGTAAGTGTAGAAACATTTGTTTCCGGGTATGTCGAACTTGGAAAATAAATAGAAGTTCGTGTATTACGTAATCCCGGAACTCCTAATTTATTTTTACCGCATATACTGACTGTGAAAGTGATTATTTTCAATCACTTATACATGTAATTCTCGACGATTTTAGGTAAGAACGTCATAAAATGGCGTTTTTAGAACAACGTCGGTGTCGGTATATGCTATGGTGCCGCTATCTATCTTCCATCATGTGAACGTTCGTACAGTTGCGCTATCTGTCCGCTCTGCACGCTACTAGTATCTACGTTCTCGTACAATTCAACAACAACGTCAAGGGAATGTTTTTACGTTAAGTTATATAAAACAGCGCAATGAATAAATACATCCGCTTATTCCTTCTTTCTTTGGTGAATAATTTACAAGGGCATTTTACTAGTAAGGAATACCTACTTTTTTTTCTCCATTAAACGCTAGGCAAATCGAGCTATTCGCTCGTGAGGGAAGGCACTCGACAGCTCGGTTTTCTCTTTTTTTAGGACAAAGATCGATCGTATCTATTGTTTAGCGGTGTTCTTTTGATCGTAAGACGCCTGCCTATTGATATATATTTGTATTTCAACTATCACTTGCGATATTTTTCCGTTAAATACTACGGAAGTCGGTCTATTCGCTCGAGAGAAGACACCCGGAATCTCGATTTTCTCATTTTTTTAGGAAAAGGATTGGTCATATTCATATATATTGTTTAGCGGTGTTCTTTTGATCGTAAGACGTCTGCATATTGATATAAATTTATATTTTAACTATCACTTGCGTTATTTTTCCGTTAAATGCTACAGGAGTCGGGCTATTCGCTCGAGAGAAGACCCTCGAAATCTCGATTTTCTCATTTTTTGGGGACAAGGGTCGGTCATATCTACCGCTCAGCAATGTGACGTCTGGCTACTGATATCAATTTATGTTTACATTATTACGTTAATTTATTTCCCGCAAAACGCTACAGAAGTCGGGGCCTAGAGACACTTTGCCGAAAAAATGCAATTTTAAAATTTTCTGTTATGTACTTAGGGGGGGGGGGGGGGCAAAATAAGCCGCTATCGAATTTACGAATGCGATGAGAGGAACCGTGAGTATTCGTAAAATCGGGGGTCTAGTGCACAGTTAAAATAAAAGGGCAGCAGAGCCTTCTAGTTGTCTTTCTCTGTGGCCAACTATAGTATTGTCTTTTCCCTGAGCCTATTTTCCCTCCTTTCTTTTCAAACACTACACTGCACTATACATACAGTGTAAGTTTCCCTAAATTGTCATTTATATTCTAAATAACATTCCCAACCACTCCATTACGTCGACTCTTCAAATCATCTTGACTTCCTGAAAAAAACAGTATCTGCAGGGCTGTTTACAAACCCTATATAGGTGAGTACAATAGAGCCGTAAGATATGTTTCTCAAAGGAGAAAAGTCAAAATCAGGTAAACTTACTATAAACTTGGTGAGGCCTTGGAGGGAGGGATCCTGTGCTGCTTATGAGCCATTGGTCAGGCTTGGTTAACTCTTAAGAGTTCAAGGAGGCATGACATCAAGGCATTAATGATGATAAAAACAAGTAAAAACAGATTAACAATTTTGTGTACATTTCCTGAGACAGAATTGGAAAGTGTAAAGATTAAGTAACAGCTAGATACTGTATGTTACTTACTAATTATTGTAATGATATAATGGCATCCCGCTTACAATTTTGTGCAATCACAACACAAGTGAGATTGAGACCTGAGAAAACATGAGCACTAATGGCTATTTCTTTCTTGCTCACCACTTGGATCACCTCAAAGCTCAACAGTCTTTCTTTTCTATCTGTGCTCATTGCTATGTAAATCAGTTTTCTACTCTCCAATATATATGTAATCTTAAATTGTGTGTGATAATATTTTCAGACAGAAAAAATCTAATTTATTCAAACCGCAAAAACTGCACAGTACTATATTCCACACTCCATATCTAAGAGTCAGTAATAAAACCAAAACAAAATTTTTCTTTTCTCATTTTACAATAGTACCTTGGAGAAAACCTATCTACACTACAAGCAAACATCGCCACTCAGATGAACTGAAAGTCAAGAATACAAAGCACATCATTAAATAAATGTGTACAGTAAACTCAATAATTAAAATAGCTGCCTTGTTTACAAAACAATAGAAATACATTCTTCCTGAGCAAATTTTCTTTTTAGGCCAAGAAATAGGACACAATTCATATTCCTTGCTAAAATTTTGTACCCAAAATATTTACCTGGATCCGTTGTGTATAAGTACTATGCCACTGTGTGTCCGTGAGCTTGCACTCTTTTTCCAAAGATTTGAACTGGAAAGAGAGATATGATTTGTCTGCCTGTAAAAAAACACACAGGTATGTATAGCCGAGATATACCAGTAGTCACAATCAAAAAGATACAATAAAATTAACACATAATCAGTATAAAGACAAACAACATTAGTACGTACATCAAAAAGTGAACCATTTTCATGGATGTATGTCACAGTGAGAAAATGTTGCACAAATCACAGAAAATCCACAACAAAACACGTAACCAGTGTCAGCTTTGTCAATAAATATTTGTGTAATTGGCACACATCCATAAAATTAGTCCAGTTTTTACAAGTAAACACCCATTATAATAATTTTTTGAAGAAAGCACAAGTTATACTGGGGATTTAGATATAACCCAACCAATTGCCACAGAACAAAACTGCAACTTTGGAGTACATCAGCTACAAATATATTACAAATACTTTCCGGCATGTGTAATTAATTTTTAAGGTTGAGCAAAAATTACTTTTGCATAGTTAAATGAAAACTAAAAAATCTTTCGAAAGTATTACAAAACATAAATAAATTAGGTAATTTATATAATTTCCCCATATTAAGGAAAGTTTAGCCAAATCTGTTCTCTAAAATGAAACTGAAACTGTCTTAAAATAATAATTTACATTTACATTGTGTACAGTTATAAAATAGAACTACCTAACATAGTACATCAACACAACATTCTGAAATATTTATGCATTAAAAACATTTTATGATTAAGATGACACATACTGTCTATCCCATGTAAGAATTCCGTGTTTTGACAGCAGATGCTACCAATATTTTTAACACATGCCAAACACGTGGCAACCATTTAAAACAACAGGACATGACTGTCTAATCTGATGAAGTAGTATGTATTATATGTGAAAAATAAGTAAGAATTTTGGAGGACACATACAGTACTATAATAACACGGCTTCGTATCCAGCATTAGTCAGATAACTATTTTATTATATTCAAATCGCGTAATTTTATAACTTATTTACAAACAACCGTTATTAGATGACCTGCAACCAAAACAAAGCACTGCCATTTGCGAGTGTGAAAAGTTACAGCGTTCGCGTGTGTTTGGGATTCTTATAATGTGTTACTTTATTATTCTGTGCATATATTTAATATATTGTAATGTGGGGATTATAAAACCCGGCATGATATCATCAATGGGATATTATGACATCCTGCAACCAAAAACAAAAAGCGGACATTTGCATTGCAAGTGTTTGAGGATGAGCTTCTCGTGTGTTCGCGTACGGTTGAGATTCTTGTACGGTGTTATTTTAATATTTTGTGCATGTATGTAATAGTAATACATATATTGCAATGCCGGGATTAAAATACGCGGCTTGTAATTGCCAATGTGACAACGGGATATTAAGACGTGATTCAGAAGACACGAACTTCAGCTGACATGTCTACAAAAACAGTCACTAAATAAGTCCAGAGAAAAGTGCTACATAAAATAAAAAAAAAATGTTACGTAACTTTTATTTTAACAGAATTTGTGGGTAAACACCTACAGTTCTTGTTGTAGTCTTATATCTAAATATACTTTTTCAAGGCGCCGATTCAATAAATTCTTTACGCAAGAAAAAATATATATTTTTTAAGTGGTTAATTAAGTTAAGTCCAAGTGAGATTTTGTGCTTGTCAGCTGCAAAAATTTTGGCCTACATTTACCAAAAGAAACTGCCAGAAGATGTAAGTCTATATATTTCCCGGTCATTAAAGTGTACTTGTTTAATGATGTGTGTTAATCAACAAAATTATTTAAAGCTGATCTGGGCAATTAGGCTTATCCATGTTTGTTTATTACGTATTTACTCTTTTTATTGATAAATCATTTCCGTTTAGGTTGTGACAACTCAAATTTTTGCTAGTTACACGACTATAACAACACTGATATTTCGAAGGTAGGCCCTACCACAAAAGGTAAGTTTGTTTAATAGCCTACAACTTGAAGCTTAAACTAGGCCTATACAGCTTTATGATCTGACAGTGCAGAACCAAAGTGAAGGCAACACGAAAAATAATTGTACCTAATAATGATTGAATTAATTATTTTATTTATTATTTTAGTTTAAATATGTTTGCTTGCACTGTCATAAGCGCTTGAAACTTCAGTTTGTTGTAACCAAATAAGCTACTATTATTTAATCTTTTTAGATTTCAAGTAGAAAACATAAGTTGCCCAAATATGTTTGTTTATTTCTGGAAACGCTATTAAATGTTACAACTTTGATCATACCTAGGAAAATATATACTATAAAAAAAGTTAAATTTTAAATAATTGTATTAATTTAATACATGTAGAGGAGGCTATCCATTGCTATAATATGAAATAATTTCATTAACATTGCCCATCTAACCCTAGTAAGATTAATGTGCAGCTAGTATTGAAAATAAATTATTTGTCTCATATCTAAAAAGATAATCTCAAGAAAATCACAACACACTTTGGATGTTATTGCAATAATACTACACGGTAACTGTTGACATGTTTTGGTTGTCATATGGAAAGCACATGGTGGTGGAAGGATACATAATGTTTTTGTTTACATTGTCCTACTTTTTAATGATCTGTCAAATAATGAAATTCTTATACGGTATGGACAGTATCTGTGTATAAAAGAGAAGAATGACTAACACATATCAAATGGCAGCCCAAACCGATGTAGAAATGTTAATTTTTTTGTATGGGTTCCCTTTCGGTAGTAGGCAAGCACTAAGAAGTGATTTTTCGAAACTCATCCCCTATGGGACTGAAAAGGAGTGAAATGTGTTTTATTTAACGATTCGTCTACGTAACTTGAACCTAACGGCTAATCATCATAACTTTTACTTCAATGGGTCAATCATAAAAAAGCATATAAGCCAATCTAAGGATATTTTCAAAATTCAACCTTTAAGGGAGTGAAAAGACCTAAAATGTATCTTTGATTAATAACCTACATATAGAAGCCTTCGGGATACAGAGTTGCTGTTTACTTCAAAATGATGCTGATGTGAATATCCAAAAGCAATTGTCGATTTTTCGAAATTCGACTTCCTAAGAGTAAAAATGGGGAAATGTGTTTTATTAATAAATTGTTTGTACAGCTCGAACCCAGTGGGTTATCTTGTGCTTTTCACTGCAATTAGATATGTATACAAATACGTATATAACGTAGGACTTCAAGATGTTTCGAAAGTCAATATTTAAGGGGTTGGGGGTGAAAAGACATGAAATGTGTTTTAAATTATTCTTGCACAATTATTGAACCAGTCGAGATATCAAAAAGCTGTTTGCTTCAGAATGATGTTTACATAAAGACAGAAAATATATTTACGGATATTTTCCAAATTCGACTCCACAGATGTAAAAAAATTTAAAATATGTTTTCAATTCATGATCAATATACAAGTACATATTGATCTCACTGGAATTTTAGATATTGATGCAATTTTTGCTTAAGAATAATTCTTACTTAAATACTTGAAAAGTAGTTTATTTATTTTTCGAAATTTGACACGTAAGGAGGTGAAAAGTTATGGAAAGGGATGAAAGATGTTTTCAATTAATAGTTTATGTATTTTAAAATCAACAGGCTACTGTCACGGTTTCCACTCAAATATGACACCCATGCAATAGCGTTAATTATCTACAAACATATATATATATATGTATATACATATTTTATTTCCTCGAAATTTGAACCCCGAGGGGGTGAAAAGACATTAAATGTGTTTAGATAAATCCATGAATGCTATCGAACCAGTCTAGATATAAGAGTTGCTTTTACGATCATGAATACGTAAATGCCCTAAAACAGATTTCTGAACTTCTCTAAATCCGACCTGTTAGGGTCGTAAAGGAATAAAACAGATTGAATGAATAGTCATTACACTTCGACTCAATGAGTTGTCGTGATTTTCACCTCAATTAGATACCTATACATTATACAAATTTTTAACATGTGATGGTAACACTTAGCAAATTAAATCACTAAAAATGGTGAAAAAATACAAAATTTGTTTTTATTCACCTCATGATATCTACACAACCAGTTGAGATATTAAGATTAGGGATGGGTCACTTGAATCCTCGAACCCTCGAATATCTGCTTTTCGAGAGATTTGTGATTCGAGCAAAAAGATTCGAGGAAAAAAAATCAAATTAAAATAACAAAAACTAAAAAAAAAAAAAAAAAAAAAAAAAAAAAAAAAAAAAAAAAAAAAAAAATCTGTAAGTTAAATATTGCGTACTGAAAATGCCGATAATTTAAAGTATTGTTTTACCGGACTATTTGGGGGGAGGTGTGGTCCAGTAAATCGCGAAGTACCAAAATCGGCACACAAAAATAGACAACAAGCCGATAGATTTATAGCAGTGTGATACGCGTAGTAACACAACGTGTTTGTTATGGTCAAATCATTGGAAGAGGGCGAAGGGGAAGGTTTGTGCTGACTGGCAGGAGTAGAAAGATAAGCACGTGCCTTTGTCGCTCATTGAGATAACCAAGGGTGATGGGCGGGGGAAAAGTAGAGAGAGGGGGACAGGAGGCGGCTTGCTATCAGCTTGGTTTCATGTTACGTTGCGTGGTAACGTGTGACACGTGAACTTGAGCTACTGCTTTGTATTTCACAGTAAAGTGTTTATTTACTAAATACATAACAAATAAAAAATTTCAATTTAAACTACCGCTGTTTGCATTGCGACGTACTATCGTATACCGAGTCTGTGAGATAATAATCTAGCCGCCGTCCTTGATAATTGAACACACATTGCCTCGTCGTGTGAAGATGCGGTAGCAAGTTTCACGTGTTTCCTGGATCCAACAATGTTCAACATCACATTTCAACACATAACTCTTTAACTAGTTTTTTGCTTTACAAATTTCGGACTCAGTTTGTTTCTTGACACTATAATCATCACACAACTTGGTACCGAAACACGGGCCTCTTCAGAGGAGTCCTTCGCGGTGTCAAATTTTCACCTTTGACGCGTGGTAACAGCGTAGCGATAAGAGCCAGTGTACCACGCTTGACGAGAAGCATATCGCCTCTATTTGCAGCGCGTTAAACTGGCGTGCAAGGTTTCCCTTGTAGTCTTTCTACTATGGGACTTTAAGCTATGACCCCAATATTTTATTTTTGAATAGTTTGAAGCAAAGACCAACGCATGCTTCTCGTTTTGCACTTTACGAATTCAGGTAATATTTTCGGAGTTGCAACAGTCTAAAAAACCAGTTTTTAGCCATTTTGAGAGACCCGAATACATATCATGTTTCTAACAAGCGTGCTGCATTTTTGAAAAAATAGAAGCATGGTTTCTAGTGTGTGTTCTTTTCGTAGGCAAACATAATATGAATAACTTAAGCGGTTTCGTGTAAAAATGTATGCGCGTGACACGCTGCAACGCCGTCCATGCGCCAGTCGAGGTCTTCTCTTAACTTTTCTATTAGTTCAAATTTTTTGCTTGATTTAAAAGTTACTCTATTTCTTTTCTGTTCTGTTGCAGACGCCATTTCATTTTTAAAAACGCATAATCTTTATCGTGCACGTACATCAACTGAGTAAACAATTAAAGTAGACACGACAGTCATTCTTGCCCAGACACATCAAAACACCGATGAGCGACTAGCTCTCTTTGCCGTCTTACGCGGCTATCTGTGCGCGCGCCAGATGTCACTCACCAAAGCACAAGAACCAGGTAGGTCTTGCGCTGTTGATCTTACAGTTCCGTAAAAAATTCAGGTAGACAATCATTCTTGCCCGGACACGGCACATACCCCAATGCACAATTAAAAATAGCTCTGTCTACCATCTTACACGGCTAACCATGCGCGTGCATGATGTCACTTATCAAAGCACAATAACCAGGTAGGTCTTGTGCTGCATATGACAAGACAAGTAGGCCTGACGGTGGAATATTTTTGTATCGCCAGATTTGTCCGTTAAATACGAAGTCCGCTGAATGGAGGGCCGATAAAACGAGGGTTTACTGTACTGCATTGAGTAATGTACAGTCACATTTATATATATTTTTTATTTTTTTTTTATCAAAATGTAGTCCAACATTGCATAATAGTATGACTTTCCCTTGGTAGAAAAACTCATCACACTACTCATAAAACTTATGAAATAATCACGGCACACGTAAAAATAGAATAGAAGATCATGGATGGTAATAATAATTAAAATATTCTGAATTCTTCTGTCATACCGTACTACATAACCTGCTGTGAAACACATTTGTTAACTTCACTTTTCCGAGTACGGTGGCAATGGTTTATATTCGTTTCCGATGATGAAATTAATGCTCGAGTTAAAAAAAAAATAAATAAATAGAGTTTATCACTATACTATTTCAAAAGCAAACCAACGTGAATAAATAACTGCCGGTAAACATAAATTTGTTGTGAGTACGCTATCAAAAGCAAAAGCGTAACCATTTTGCAGTCCGAGTTTCGCCAACAGTAAAACAAAAAACTTATTTCCATCTACAAAATGACTTCCTAAATTCCCTCAGTCGTTGCTTACGTGCACGGCCTACATGGTTACGGAACTGTGATCTTAAAACTTTTGACAATTTAATTTTCATTGCCAAATCTGACATTTATTAACGTAAAGAGTAAAAATTAAAAAATACATGGAACTGAATTCATAAACGTGTTTTAAACTTTTAAATAATATGAGATTTTTCCCGCCATATGTATTTTATTAGCAGCTATACGCAGTTGTTTTCCAAAGGTGAAGTTGGTTACACAGAAAACAGTACTTGCAGTATCGATTTTCTTTTTTACGCTTATGTTTTTGTCTATGTCTATGGTTCTAGGCACGTGTGGAATTTACTGTTTTTCATGCCAATTAGTAATTAATATACATTTTTTGAAAAAAATTCAGATTTGAGGGGTGGATTCGAGGGACTATAAGGGATTCGGATTCAGGATTTGGATGGGATTCGACCCATCCCTAATCAAGATATTTTTCACTTTAGAATGATGCTTACATGCATTAAATCAAGAGAAAGACGAATAAAATATACAGCAAAATAAGCAGATTTCGTTGCAATCTATATATATAAAAGGAAGTGCCCCACTCACTGACTGACTCACTCATTCATTCATTCATTATCAACGCCCAGCCCAAACCACTGGACCTAGAAATGTGAAATTTTAAGGGAAGTTTCCCCTTGTGGCGTAGGCGCGCACTAAGAAAGGAAATTTTAAAATTCGGCTATTAAGGTGGTGAAACGGGATGAAATGTATTTTTTGCAAATCTTTGATATTTCTCGAACCAGACGGGCTATCGTCGTCTTATTCACTTCGTTAGGTCGCAAATACAAATGTCTAGAAACAAATTTCAGGATTTTTCGAAATTTTTATATTAAGGAGGTGAAAAGCCGTTTAATTCGTTTACAGTAAATCCTCTCTTCCTCTTAAACCCCCTGATATATCAAAGTGATTTTTTCTTAAAAATGAAGCTTACGCAAATACCTAAAAAGTAATTTCAGGATTTTTCAAAATTCGTCCATGAAAGCCTATAAAAAAATTAAACGTGTTTAAGAATAATTTTTCGTAACACCTGAAATAGTTTAAAATTTGTTTCCTTTTCATTTCTTGCTTATAGTTAAACCTCTTTGGACTATAGCCTGTACACGCGAAATAACTCTCATGGCCTGTCTTGAATAATTTGTAGTTAAGTCTGTGGAGTTGCGGCAGGGGGGGGGGGAAATGTTAGGCTAATTTAATTTCATATGTACTAATTTAGTTGCAGCTGGACGCAAAACATATATTCAGGCTTTTTTTTTAAATTCTGATTTGGAAAAGGATTAAAGAGGAAAATTTAATTTTTTAATATGGTCTACATAGCAATAGAACCCGACAGGCTATTACAGAGATTTTCACGTCAATTTGCTATGTATACGAATGGTAAAATACAGTAATTATTTCACACCCTTTAAGGGTGAAAATATAAACTTTAAGGGGACTTCCTAGCAGTCCGTGAAATACGTTGCAGAGGGTTAGAGTAATCTATATATATATAAATGTTATGTTGGTTTGTGTACGCTTCAAAAACTCAAAAAGTTCTGCACCGATCGAGCTGAAATTTTAGCATTTTATATAATCCGCATCAAGGACTGTTTTTATCTAATTTGCGACCCCGAAAAAAAAAAAAGCGAGGAAAACACTTGCTGACAACTCAGGTATTGTACAAAGTTTGGGGTGTGGGAGGGGGGTGGGGTTACGGGTTCGTATCCCGTGCAATACTTTGCGATGGGAATTACATGACATCATACAAGCGTATTGCGCGCGCTCTTTACACTGTTATTGAGTACGCTAGCTGTTAAATGCCGGGCAGCTGTTTTGCGGTGGACGCCGCAGCCGGGCAGCTGTTTTATAGAGGAATAAAGATGAATTAAAAAAAAGAAGTTCTGCAATTAAAGTACACTTAGCGCAGTGGACGGGACAAATCTGTTTGTATTTGATGTTTTAAAGATAAACAGTGAGTATAGTATAATATAGAATATAGTATCACTAAAAGTTAGTTACTCTTTTCTATAGGACACGCGGGCGAAGCCGCAACGGGACAGCTAGTCAATATATATATTCAGTAAATAAAAATAAAACATAAAAAATCCTACAAGTTATTGCGTTAAATCACAAATATGAATGTGAAACACGTATCCTATTCAGAATGAATAAATAATTGATCAGGGAAGGGGATCAAATACAGTCCAAGACAGCACAATTACAACAGCAGACAATAAATGAGACGAGGTAGGTGAAACACAAGAATGTTGTAAAATGAGTTCAAACTGGCTTTTCATTTCTGCTGCTGCTTGGAGGTTGTGACAAAACATACCCTCAACTTGGAGATCTCTGTATCCTTGTTTTTCAGAGCTGTCTTCATCTTCCTCAGTTTGGATTTAGCAGAGTCCAAGTGTCCTTGCATGACTTTCCTACGGTCCTCCACCTCTGCGAACAGAGAGTTGCCCCTCTTTAAGTGGGATGAATCTGCTGCCTTCAACCTTTCCAACTCCAACTTCAGCTGCATGGCTTCACCTTGAACGTTCTATTATAAAACAGTTACCAATATTTATCAACGCACTGTGTTTAACTCTCTAAATTTTAACAATTCTAATCTAGCCCAACGCACATCTCAGCGGCTAGAGAGCTCGCACCCCACCAAGGCGATCCAGGTTCAATTCCTGGCAAGATGCACTCAAATTTTTGCATGTGGGAAATGTGCAGGATGATACAGTTGATTGGCCTAGTTTCTTGGGGGAGCTCCAGCTTTGCTGCCCCTTCATTCTAGCACTGCTCTACACGCACTCCCTTCTTTTTCTATCCTTTCACTGTGCTTGGAGATCAATACAGTGCTATGTAATAATGATAATACTAATACTAATTAGCCCCCCTTCTCTTGAAGAATAATGGATATCCCCTTGGGCACCCGAGAAAACCAACCACAACCACCTCATAACCCATTTTTAAAAAAATTATACATTTAATATTAACATAAAATACTTAACTGAAACGAAAACTACAGTTTACACTAGCTATCGGCAAGAAATTAACTAGACCATGCATAATTTTTTATGTTTGTACATAATATTGTTTAAAAGGGAAGTCTACTCTACAGAAAAATATTGCACAGTCCGTGTTGTTCCATTCTGATACAATTAAAATTTCAATGCTTCAGCTCAAAACTTTTTGAAAGTAGTGTCAGATAAAACTAGAGGTTAAACAAGCTGGTAACTTCGAGTTTAACTCATATAGCGACATAGCTATTTCAAATATGAATATGAAATACCTCAGTTCCTTAATCCAGTTAATAAGTACATATGTAAGTCGTTCAGGATACGAGCTCAAAAAATTTAACCTTTGAAAAATATCACTAGCCGTTACTGCATATAATTCAACACTAACAATAGTTCCCTCACTCGTATGGTTGGCAGCGATTTGCCGAATGTAGTTCCATGTATTTTCTTATTAAAATGAAATAATACTAAAATAAAATCTACCCAGTTCGACACATTTGTTTTTTATATAATTAATAAATAATTTTTTTGTCAAACTACATGACTTCCTACCAACTGCACAATTAATTTTGCACGCACAAGCATCAAATGACATGTCTAGAGAAGTTAAGACATTTCCCGTCATTAGCCGTTACATGCGGAAAAATACGAATTACCAGAAAATAGAAACTTTAGCAGGACTTTGTGAGTGCTCACTTTATCCCGAACCACCTTTCCATTCGTGCATTCCTAGTACGTACTCCCTGACCATATGTAATGTTATCTTAATAAAGGTTTCACGCCACGCTATATAATTTTAGTTTTAACTTTTCAGAAATGCTGGTTAGTACTTGGGACTACAGCCACGGTCTAATACCTGTCCACAATTTGTAGCAAGGACATGTAGGCAGTATACTGTGGCATTCTTAGGCACCCTGATGTTGCATATGCTTGTAGTACCTGAAGAACTGGCTGGACTTGAGATTACTTGCAATCATCACACTGCAAGGACTGCAGTGTCAAACAAACGTCATTAGTCTCAGTACGCTCTTGTGAGATTTGGGGGTGATAAATTATTCTCTTCTGGTACTTGAAATGTGCACCAACATGTTTGAAATAAGCCTTTGGGCAAAACTAATGTATGTGTACAGAACTCTAGCTGATGACAGAATATTTCTTTCAAAACAGTACTCGTGTTAATGTACCGAATTTCAAAGCTCTCGGACATGTCCAAAAATACGTAGGTATTTCAGACTGCATTGTCTCAAAATGTAATACTGTATGTAGACAGTATGTATGTAAATAGAAACAAAACTATGATAGAAGTACACTGGACACAGCTGCAGTTACATCTCAAAAACTGGTAGTGTGACAGTTTGACATCTCTTCATAAAATAATTAGAACTGAAAGCTGCATGCCAGTTTAGTGTCTTGCATTAGGTAGTGATGGGGTACATGATGAGAACAAATGTAATACATAAATACTTATGTACTAATGAGAAAAAAATTAAAATAGAGAGAGATAAGTTAAGTCACTTAAACAAAAACTAATGCCCTCCTGGATTTCACATAATTTTTATTACTTTTTTTTTTTGGTTTTGGCCTGTCAAATGGAGCTTTTATGTATATTTTTTACAAATACAATCAATGGATTATTGATCCCATTTTTTTTAAGTTTGTGGGTAACTCGTTCCACACACGACTGGCCATATGGCTAAATAATGGCTTACATGCTGCACTGCTGTGATGTAGTACTTGTGAGTTAATTTTTATGTTTGGTGTTGTACGTACGGCTAGAATTTAGCTGTATTAATTTAGATGTTAATAACTATGCAGTGTCATTATGAAGAATTTATTTTTGTTGTGCGATAAAATTGTCGTCTGTTTTCCATGTTCAGTCAGACAGCTGTAATGCTAAATGTTTCTGTGATGCTGTCCCTTCACTATAGATTTACTGTACGTTACACATTCTAGAATTTTTCGACCCTGTATTGCAGAGTTATATACGTTACAGAAAAGGCCAATACAGTACAGAATTTAAAGGAAAGAGGATAAAACATTCTATCGCGTTTGTAAATTTATAAAGGTACTGAATCTTGTAGCAGCCAGTTCTGAATGAGAAGAGAAGCTTTGTACCAGGAACTATTTTAATCGAAAACAAAATTTTAGAATTACAGTTCTATTAATTTATGTTAGTATTTTACTAGTCTCAGTTGTCATATATAGTATTTACATTTAGCTGTATTTAGCTTTAATTTATTATTAGCACACCAGTTATGTAGTAGTTGCAAGAGATTTTCATTTATTTTCTTTAATATGTCCTCGATTTCACTGGTACCAGTTTCAATATTTAACTGGGTATCGTCAGTATATTGATGGAAGGACAAGTACTAAAACAATTTGGCAATTCTGCAACTTATAAAGAGTATATTAGCTTTATGGGCAAAGTACTTAACCAACGGAAATTGTTTTCGTAGTATTCTTTTTTCTATTTACCCTACAATCAAATCTGTGGAAAGTATACCTAGTTTAATGTCAAACAAAAATTTTCTATCCTTCTGTTATATGGAACAGGTCCGTACTTTACAGATTCAGCAGTATGAAAAAGCAGTTTTTAACCATTTTTATGGTTTTAAAAATAAATTTATCACAGGTACGCCATGTTTTAAAAATTTCAGTAAGCATAGTTAGAAGAGTGTGTTCTTTTATGGTTTTCAACTGAGTCAATATATTTTAAGTGTTCGAGTCCTGCAAGAGCTGAAGTGCTACGGACGAATATAAGTTAACAAACTGTTGTGCAGTCTGCGAGACATTCAGCGGTGACCCTACCATTTTATGACGTAATATTAAAGTTTAATGTTTACTCTACTGGCCTATACCTTTTTAGAGATACTGCAGGCATTAGAATTTCATGCCTTAAAATGAACTGCAAAACTGCCTGATTTTTACCATGAAAAAACAAGCTGTACGTATTAGCAGATGACTCGAAATGGGTATAGGCGTGTAACATTTTATGAATGCTATTCCTAAGCAGATATAATTTGCGCATATTAAGCAGTTTTCCAACAATCTTTTACAGTATCACCCAAAGCTCTACAACCACTTGACTTCTTGGGCAGGCTGCCACCTTATTTGTTAGATAAATATGTTGAGAACACATTTTTCAGTTTAATGTAAAAAAAACTGTGTAAAGTTATAAGACCACCAGACATTGACTTTACGTAAGGCCATAATTTTTAATTTATTTCAAATAATTGCAAATAACTCAATTATTTTTTTAAGAAAACGCTTTGAAAAAATTTTGAGACTGTGTACAATCATACGATACACAATTTTGCCATTTTGCAAGAGCATTTTTTAAAATAATGTACTATTTGCTAGCAAAAAAATTATTTTGCTTCATTCTGGTTCATTTTGACAACAAAATAAGTAACATTTCAGGGGCAAAAATCTAAAAATCCATTTGGTGTATTGCAACAGAAAAATTCAGATACAAGTGATGACACACACACACACACACTATAAATTTACGTTAAAATAAATATTTTCGAAACCAATGCAAAACTAAGAGCGATGTCTCAACAGTGATCACTTAATGTTTGACTGATAGAGTTTTTGGCAGTAGAAGTTGAAGTTTGACAAATTGTTATCAAAATAACATTCAGTGAAATTCATTACAATTTACATAAATACTATGATCAGTTACTGATCAATATAATTAAATGTAGACAGAAATTTCACTAGGGATATTCATGGAGGGGATACATACGCAAAGTAGCCTACCAATTATTACTGCCACAGGTTCATATTGAAACATTTTCGATTACAGTACAATCAGTTGAAAAAACAGTACTTACATCAATTATTTCCTGAGCAGAAGCTAGATCTTCCTTTTTCTGTTCATAATTGCTTTTGGCAACTTCTAGTTCTCGAGACATTTCCCGTAATACAGAATCCAAACTGACTGACTGTTGCTTTTCTTTGGCTAGTTTTTCCTCGTAGCTGTGGACGAGATTCACCAACTCTTGATTACTGCTCTGGAAATATCCATACAAAATTATAAAAAAACATGTACTGTTAACAAACATATTATTGTAATACTTAATGTGTCATCAAAGCCGAACTTGACACTTAATGTGATAGAAATTTACATACTAAATAATCAACAGTAATTTTTGTGCACATTTTAAAGTTCATACTTACAGAATTGAGTAAGTAATCAATCAAAACATAGCTACGTATAGAGGCTGCGGCGGCAGAATGGTCAGACCATTCGCCACCCACCAAGGTGATTCGGATTTAATTCCCAGCCGAGTCGGTTCCCTGATTTTCTCATGTGAGAATCGTGGCGGACAATGCCATTGGTCTGCAGGTTTTTTCGGGATATCCCATTTCCGACGCTACTCCATACTCACCTCGCGTCACCTATCATTAGCACTGAAGACCTTAATGTTAATTGCTGCTGACCAAAATCATTCACTATAACTCACATCTATACACACCTTTAACACAACATGAAAATTGCACCAACTTAATAAAAGAAAACTTTTCCAACTCTGGGTACAGGAGAATATAAAACATTACATACGCAAAGAACGAGGACATTTAAAAAAAATTCAGAACATTGATTTAGTTAATTAATGGGGATTCATCCTATGTTTCAAAGGTACAAAAAGATCAAATAATGAAGCAACGAACCTATGCTAATACAAGTCAACAAATCACGCAACTCAAAAACGAGTACATGAACCAAAAGAACCAAAGTTAAAATAAACTGGCAAGTATTTTCACATACAAATGTTAAACAATACAAGAGAGAATGGTAGGGCATTTTCTTGTTTGTCCTTTCGTTATACTTCTTATACTCCATACGTACAAACTGATCATCTGCACTTCCTGGACAGAGTCTGCGTTAAGTAAGGAGTACGGGCATTTTGAGGCTCAACCAGCTACGCTCTGACTTCCGCAATTATTTTCTGTCCATGCAGCCTCCCAAATGGTTAGGGTTTGACACATAGAGTTACAAAGAATGTTGCAACTAGGTTGGATAATGAAAAGTGACAATCCGACTATGAAATATGAGTCTTGGTAGCTTGCAAGAAGAGAGTTGACTAACTTTATCTTAATGGCATCTCCACTACTGTTACCTAGCTAAGACACACTACATTAACTTCTTCCCTATCAAAATGAGAACATGAAACTTCTCCACTAGTACCTGTGGCAGAATGAACGAGTGAAATTTCTTCACTATCTGTGGCAGAATGAACGAGTGAAATTTCTTCACTATCTGTGGCAGAATCATAGCAAATCTTCATAGCAGGCCATGCAGTCAGATGTCTTTGCAGACATTAAACCACCAGCAAACCAACTATGTACCAACTTAAAAAATTAAACAGCAGATTTCACAATATGCTTACATTTTAACAATTTGAAACATACATAAACCAAATCCTTACAGAATGCAACCCGGAAGTTGAGTCGTCTCCAGTGAGATCCAGTCTTTAGCGAGACTGGCAAACCAGCGAGAAAAAATATAGAGTACTTCAGAAAAATAACCTACTTTTGCCACTATCTGTTTTCCCTACATACATCAATACACATACAGGGTAGTAACTGGCACATCTCTGTCATTTAGGGCATCCCACCCTTATCTTCCTACCATCTGGACTGTCAGAGGGGTAGTGACTTACTAAGCCTAATAGCAGCTGTACTGTCACTAAAGTTCTGAACCTCAGCTAACTTCTTACATGCATCACGATAGCCAACAAAATGGGAGAGGTGTTGTCTGCCACATGACCCGTTATGACAAATGTTTCATACGTTGAGCTCACATCTGAAGGATTCAGATTCAATTCCTAACTTCTGTTATCCTCATTTCAGTCTTCTGAAATTGCTCCAAGTAAATGCAGGAATGGTTCTTTAACAAACACCATGACCAAATCCTCTCCAAGTTCCTGTTTTTGTTTAAAGTTGGATGAGACCATCTGTAATAACTTTGCTGTTGATAAAATGTGAGCACACGTAAATAAAAAAAAAAAAAATAAAGAAAGAAATAAAAACACAAGACAGACATTGAATAGGTACATTTCGAAAACATTACTACACGTAACAAAGAAATTTGTAGGAATTAATTATGATATGACAAAGTTTCATGCTTCAGCAGAAACATAACTATACTAGGTTTACTGATCTTTGAATACACTACATCCAAGAACTATGTACAACTTAGAAACAGTACTGGATACGTTAGAACTAAACAATTCTTTTAAAACATGTAAATCAATTATTTAAAATGAGATATTTGTTTAGAAATATGAGCATCTTCACTCTCTCAGGGTCCAGCCAATTTCTTTTTGCGTCATAAATAAACCGTGCTGTACTAAAGTGTTTCTCACTGCACACATTTGCCTCGTAATTTCTGTCTGTCTTTCGTCGCCGTGTTTGAAAGGCATTGCTTAGTCAAAACACTGCTGTAAAGATGGTTGTTTTGGCAATAGTTCACATTTAGGCCTCTTTATTTGCAAGTTAGAAACAGTAGAGGTGCTTGAAGATGGATGTGAACTTGGCTCAACAGCTTTGTTTTCGTCTGTGCTAGTACATAGTTACATTTTGTAATAATTCAGAGTTAAAAATTTTCGGGTGCTGTGTTTTCACATATTTTAGAAAATTGGATGTAGAGTTTGAGGAACCTCGGGATAAACGATGCTTACAATAATTACAATACACATATTTATTGACAGTACAATCAACAGTAAAGTGTTCCCACACGGAAGACATTGTTGACATTAGCAGCAGCAGTCACAATAAAAGGCCAAACCTGAATTGGTTGGCAGGAACATAGACGTTAAAAATTAGGCTACGTATTTACTACTACCAACAGCACAAATCTTGGGCGCGTTAATTTGTATTCCGTGTTTATTGGTGTTGGAAACATGTTGCCAATTCAATTAATTAAATGAGTTTCCTGGTTTTAAGCAGTTTTTTAATGTAAATTTTTAATTTGTGAATGTAAGCCAGTTCGTAATTTCTTAATAAAGTCGTTCGAACATACTGTGAGGTTATGCGACAGGCATGCGCGATATATCAATCTTTATATTTCGTCCAGGTTTCATTTTCAGAGTAGAAGTTGGTACTTGTTATTTATTCCAATCCAAGATGACGTAGTGCACGGTAAAAGTAAATACGGGAGATTTTATTTTTGTAAGAAAAATTTTATGGATTCAGTTGGGAAGTATGAAGATTGTTTATTTACGTAACTGTATGTATGTAATAATCCATTTAAAAACAGCAGTACCTTCAAAAGTACGTATTTTTTAAAAATATAAAATGTGAAATTAACGAACTTAAAAATTAGTTTCGGCATTCTGATAACCAGTCTAAATGTGTGCGTTATATGAGAACAGAGTTTTTTTAGTTGACAAAAGGTGGTGCCGGTTCTTGGCCAAGAACCGGCATACCTGATACTCAAACATTGGAACCGACCCATCTCTAAATGTAACATTATTAAAGAGAATGGAAGAACAAACTTATTTCTACAAAGAAAAGACAAAAATGCAAACAGGTACTGAACACAACCGCACTGGAACTATCCAATTAGAGTTATGTACTTACCTTGAGTTTTTCTAATTCCAAAACAGTTTCAGTGCTGTCCATCGCAGAAACATTACTTAACTCAGCAATTTTTCCTTCTAACTCCCCTATTTTGTTTTCATAGGCATGTTTTTCTTCTAAAAAATTCTGTTCCATGGCTTCCAACTGAAAAAAAAAAAAAAAAATGAAACGAGAGTACAAAAGAAAATAAATATTGGCAAATTATGTACAGGTATGCCAGTAAGCACTAGGAAATAAATAAATTTTAGGACAATTGAAAAGACTAGTCACAAAATTTTCAAAACAATTTCAAAATTCAAAATAATGTCAGATAGCCAAAGACCCATTTGCAAAAATATAACTTTAATGCTCACAATCTTAGTAAAGTAAAAAAAAATAAATAAATAAATAAAAAAAAAAAAAATATATATATATATAGTATGGAATGTACCAGAGGGCTAGTGCATCGAACCTTGGAAGAAGATTTACTACTGGGCGCCCATACGCAATTGCTTACCCCGAAGTATGACATAGAATAAGGCCGTACAACAGAGAATCATTGGAATGTGAAGGCAGAGGGAAATGGGAGATCCCCGAGAGAACCTGCCGATCACGACATTATCCAGCACAATTTCCATTCCCACAAGCAAAAATCCAGAGACTGATCCGGCCCGGGATTGCACCTGGATCGCCTCTGTGGAAGGTGTGTGTAAAGACCACCCTGCCACCGTGACCCCTGTAGTAGCTCAATAAGCTACTACTGTATGAAGAGTTTGACAAACATAAAAAAAAAATTATGACAACTGCAGTTACAATAAGAGTACCACAAACAATTACAATAACATTTATATAAAATGCACAAGTACTGACAGAATTGTACAACTTGGTGAGTAGGAAAAAAAAACATAAGATATTTTATTGTGTGGTTGGGCAGTTGTGACATGGTTCGCTGGCCAAGCTGCCTTCCTCGAATCGTGAATAGTGGTAAATTCTAAACTGTGGTAAATTCTAAACTGCAGTTAGTAGATGGTAAGCGGTAAACCTAGCAGCTGAGGGGCAAACTAGGGTGTAGCTGGAAGTTGCAAAATAAAGCAAGGTACTGTAGTTTATGTTGAAGCCTCATGACTGTAACTTTGACAATGTTCTGATGTGGTAATTCCCAGTGCCTCCGTTCTGCAATATTATCAGAAAGTAGCAAGGCTTACTCTGGTGTTATAACAGGAGTCAAAAGTCAGCGTATAAGATGCTGTACGAGCAATGACTAGTTTCTCCTGTGCGTTTATGTTGGAATCGGTTATGGCTTGTTTGGTATCTGCCCTATGAGCATTCACCCTCTGCCTAGTAGTGTTTACGGTTAAGTCTATTTACTCTGCACTGCTGGTAGATAAAGTTCTGTGTTGCACAGCTTCAGTTGCTATGAATTGGGTATACATGATTGCTAAGTTTGCTATGCAAAGTAGAATTGCAAAACCACTCTCAACTGTGAATACAAAATTCTGGCATCTTTACCATTCACCCAAAAAGTGTTTCGTAAACCAGTCAGATTGGTCTTCACATGCCCCCCCCCCCCCCCCCCCCACCACAACTAAAAAAAAACTGATTCACCCCACACTGCCCCATGCCACATCCAGTGACGTCACCACCACTCCCCGGGGTTCTCACTCATACAATAGGTGCTGCTGCTCTTGTGCTATGCACCAACCATCCATATACAGTAATTCAATAGCAGGCTTACAAACCAACCGTGCTTCCACACAAATAAATCAGTGCATCGTACTATGTGAATTTGTTTACATACTGTCCACTTGTACCTTGCATTACAAATGTAATTAGTAGCCTAGTGACCTATTCCTGCCATATATTATTAATTTCAAACTTTCCACTAACCATTATTTAGCTTATTTTAACAGGGCCGAAAATACAAAACGTACAACTCCTGGCAATATATACTTAATACATAAATTTCTAGATTATGTTAAAAATAACATGTTGACATAAAACTATACAACATACTAAAGGTGTCACTGGCGGAGTGATAAATTGCGACCATCGCCGGAAATTTAGCAACGGGCGATTCCCAGAATTCAAGGCTCTTTGTCCAACCTCACGTGCTCCGCAGGCATCAACCTGTTACACAACTGAGGCCATCCACAAAGATCAAACTTAAACAAAACTGAAAATGTGAAATACACCCTATGGCCTTTAAATTACATCAATAAGTTACTTACATAAAATTCATGAAATACAATGCTGAACAAAAATGGACCGAAAATGAATGTTTTTTATTTTTATATTTGTACCATATATTTTTTTATTTTAGACAAAAATTGTGCTAAATCTTGCTCTTATAAAATATTTGTACCTTTCGTAGTTTTTGTGTAATGACTCCTAAACGTCAAGATTTGCATTTTACGGTTTTATGTATGCCACTAAAACCAACTAACATACCAAACAGAAAAATTTCACAGTGAATAAGAATGTTGTAGACTACAACTTTATGTACATAAAAACAAAAAATAAAATGTTTTTGTATTTTTTAAAAAATTGTTGAAATTTAAAAATTTTAATTTTAAAATTCAGCATTTTTATTTAAATACAAAAATATTTAGTTTTAGTTGATTCATATTTCAAGTTGTAGCCTACAACATTATACACAGTGAATTTTCTCAGTTTGGTACGTCTGTTTTAGTGGAGTACATAAAACAGTGAAGTGAAAATTTTGACGTTTATGAGTCATTACGCAAAAACTATGAGTGATACAAATAATTCCTAAGACTAAGACAGAGGTGGCCAACCTTTTCGAAGCTATGACCCAAAAGTCGAACCAAATCATGTCGCGGACCACGATAAAACATTTTCACGTTGACTAATTTTTATGAGCTGAACACTGACGTATTGTTTTATAGTAGTATAACAGATAATTGTCTCCACATTATTTAGATAAGGAGCATTGACAAATATGAAATCATTATATAAATATGTTTGCTGTCAGTGTAACATTGAAATACTATGCAAATGCTTCAGCTTATGGCGGGCCGTTTAAAATGCAGTGGCGGGCCAGTGTTTGGCCTGGTAGGCTAGTCTTTAGTTAAAATTTATGCCAAAAAAAAAAAAAAAAAAAAAAAAAAATCCAGGTACAAATATAAAAATAAAATGAAAAAAACTAAAATTGCTTTCGATGGCACCCTTAACGCAGAATACTTAAAATAAGGATCAGGCATGAACAGTACTTCTTTCTCTTTAATATTAGGCCACAAAATTGTGGTATCACCTTTGAAAGAGATATAGAGACAAGCCAAAACTACACGTTACCTCACTGACTGGCATCTGGAGGCTAAGATGGTAAGTGATGTACCTGCCTGAGTCACCCTTCGTGCTTCCATACTTCTAGGACTTAGACATGCAACATATTCACCCCGGCAAAAGCCTTAATCATTACTGCAGAAGAGTATGAAATTTAAGAGAGCATATTGTATTAGATAGAACACTCATGCTTAACCTTTTCCATCCACTGTCTGTTGAGTGCATTAATGTCTTTGCTGTGCTGAGCTGACATGTTGTTCCCTCGCGCCTTCTCCTTGGACAACTCTGCCTGAACAGACTCCACTTGCTGCACTGCCTCCCGCTCCATGGCCTCTGCATTGTTCAACTTACGTTTCAGCTCATAGGCCTCCTGCTTGTACCTCTGCAAGCACAAAACATGACCACGTGCTGCGCTAACATTACGGGTGCCAGAAAGAAAAATATATTGTGATGACATGACATTTGTACCAAACACTACTAAACTTATACAGTAAAAATAATAATTACATGCAAGTGCATGTAAAAGTTGCACTCCATTTCCTGTTTTTACAAATAGTAAAAACTATCAGATTACAGAAATAAAATAAGTTATAATAGACAGAGTAAATAACCTGCTGGGGTTAGATAGGTTTACTTAGTCATGTGATCAGGTTCCCTCGATCACCAGGTTATGTTTAAAAGCCTACAAGCAATTTAAGGTTACGAAGAAGTAGAATATATTTTTGTCAGCACTCAACATTAAGGTTTTTAGTGCTGGGGAGATGTGACATGATGGGAGTATGGAGTGGCACCGGAGCAAAGGGGGCGAGGGAAACAGGAGATCCCTGAGAAAACAAGCGACCACCAGCATTATCCGGCAACATTCCCACATGTGAAAATCCAGTAACAGTCTCTGATCACCTTGGTGGGAGAAGAGTGGTCAAACTACTCGGCCACCGCGGCCCCACAGCATTTCAAGGTCTCATTACGTATGGATGCTTGAAAATTATATTTGAATTACATTTTAAATGCCTCATGCTGGCATTTTTCCATACCTAGGTGAAACTTGTGACTTAATATAACCACCTAAAGAGAGTAAAAGAAATGAGCTACTATAAGATACCTTAGGCAACTGATTTTTAAGAAGTGAAGGTTAAAGTGTTCACAGACTGGGATGGGTACTTCTATAAAGGAACACACAGAACAGCAGGATGGAAAATATTTCTTGAGCAAGTGCAGCAGCATACACTTAACATTGGTGGTACCAATTGTAAATGATGCCTTTTCCTTCACTGCAATACTAACTCCATTCAGTACCAGTACCTTTTCCTAAATTCCTAATGCAATTACCGGTATATATTATCTATGTCACCCTACAACCTGTTCCTGTCACCCAACTTATAATACACAGTCATGACAATATTATTTTGCCCCCAAAACCATGTGGCGTGCTATTATAGTAAAGAACAAGGTGCCCCATTACGCTTCTCTGTGGCACGTTTGATGCAACACATTATTAACCATTTCAAAATCCATGTTGAAAATCCTGCGACCTGTTCCTCTCCTCCATAACCTGAACTACATGCTGGTCAATCAGTCAACTCATTATTTTCCCTGTATTCAATGAATGACTCACAGGTCTGTAACTGCCAGATTTCCCCTTATCAATCACAGGCGCGGATCAAGGCGAGGGGGGTAGGCATGGCGGCAAGCCCCCTCCCCCCGAGCTCTGACACGACAGTACAAAAATTGTAATCTTCAAAAATATATAATTTCTTACACCTGTAATTCAATATTTAGTTTCAAAAACTCTTAAAATAGTACAATTTGGCACCTTAAAATAAAAAATTTTCCGGAAGAGGGCCCCGGACCTTCCTCATTGACTTCACGTATAATATACATACTTTCTAAGGCATGCCCCCCTTAAACTCATCGCTGGATCCATCACCTGCTTGATTGGTACCACCACTGCCTCCTTCCAATCTTGTGGTAACTTGTGAAATCTGACCAACTTTCTCCCACAAAATTTAAGAGTGTTATTCATAGGAAAGGAATATTTCGTAAGTTCAATGTCACGCAAGTTAGAATCCATTGTCCTACTTATATGCAAGCCCTGACCATTTGTCCATTAGCTGCTACTCACTGGAACAACAGACAAACGAATGAACGGGCTCAAGCATGCATAGGACAGTGAATTCTAACATGTCTGTCATTGAACTCGCGAATTGTTTCTTTCCCTACCTATACCATCTAGCCCCATGTTTTATCACACTTAAACTAACTTTGGGGGAAAAAAATCTCTTTGCTTGTGCATTACTTCAACATTTACAACGGTATCTGTACTCTGTTACCTCGGCATTAAATCGTTGAAAGAACATATTGGCCCTTACCTAGTTGCTAGCTGAAACAAAATCTTGGATTTATTCTTAAAGTTTTATTATTATTTAATATCTAATGACTAGGCTATATAACTTCACTTTTTGCACACAGCAAGAAGCATTGTAGTCCACAGTTTTAAATCTTCCTGTCGTCCTTTCGTTCCAAGTCTCTGCAGACAGATGGCACACACTACAAACTGGGACACACACTTGCAGATGACTGGACAATAACTGTTCTTCACATGAAACTATTAAAACTGATCATGTATGACAAGTAAGTTATTGGCAAATTTTTACGATAAGATTTTTTTTTAAAGATAAATGTTGCTTGTTGAGAGAACTTATCATTGTATTCAGAATTATTTTCAAACCACAAGACGGCAGTCATATTTTACACAACATGTCACTTTTACACTGGTCTACCTTCTTTGGTGCATTGTAAAGTTTACCAAAATATAAGTTATTGAGAAAATGTGAACAGAACAAAACTAAATGGTGTCATGTTCCTGTGGTGTAACAGAATACAGTATTTATATGAGTACACAACTGAAAAATTGCAAATAATTTTAATTTAGTGCATGTAAAAATTAACTTTGCATGAGCATTAATTTTGAAAGGTTATTTAACAACAAGAAAATGGTCTTTAAAATGAGATTTTCTCACATGTCCATTCATACATAGTCATTGTTTCATGGATTTATCTTCAATGGTTTACTGAATTAAAAAGTCATAGGCCTACAGGTTGAGTGTATATTTATACTGAAATTAGATATAACTTGAGTTAGAACCTAAGGCAGATCCAGGTTTGCGAAGGGGAGGGATGCCAATTCCCATGCCCACACACCATGAGCCTAAGGAGCAAATTAGGGTAGGGGGTTCTGGGGCTACTCCCTCGGAAAAATATAGTTTTTAAGGTGCAAAATGGTGCTATATAAGGCGTTACCTAAAACAAAAATTAACACATTGGAGTCTGAACCCAAATAGGGGTGTCTGTATGATCCAGACTGCACTTTTTTAAGGGTTTTTAATAATTCATAAATTTTGAAGCAATTAATGTAATTAATACCAGTTATTGTATTTTTTTATTGGAACTTTTAATTTTAAGACAATACTTACCATAAAGTTTAATAAAATATTGATTAATATCTACGATT
>PNEQ01071470.1:0-30058 GCA_003012365.1 Medauroidea extradentata
GGGGTAGAGGATGGGGGCTTCAAATACCTTCGACAGATCAGTGTAATGCACAGCGGGGTTGCCTACGCTGAGTTTTTATTGCGCTCCCCTACGAAGACGGTACATTTCCGCCTACGGGTTTATAGTTAAAAAGTGCTTGTTTTGGCTCGTACTACCTGCCCTCAAGCGTTGTATCATGAATTAATATACACCCTGTATAGCTCGTTGAGGTACACAGTGCTTTACATATACTGCTAGTTAACATTAACAAATGAGAGAGATACAAATTCGGCGAAAAAAATTAGGAGTACTTCATAATAAGTACTCAAAGTGAGTTTGAAAACAACCAAACAAAACAAGCATAAATTAAAAAGTAGACATGAGTTCGCAAATGCAGCAAATATATCGCCAAACCATCGTTTCGAAACATAGTTTATGTATTTCCCGTATCAAGAATGATGTGAGTAATAATAATGTGGTTGAAATGAAGCAGTGCGATGACTTCGTTACAATCAATCAATATGTAACTGTAACCTATGGAATTCATGTTCGTCTGAACTAACATAACACCAACGCCACTAAATTGCAAAGGAGGAATAAATTCAGATACAAATTCTAAATCCAAAACATTGTTACAAACAATGTTGTGTAAGTCACGGCAAGCCACAAGACACGATAGCATCAGACCACGTCTAAAAGTTTTAGCAGGCCTTATATTTATTTGAGGTTCCGCAGCGTGGCTTACCGACCACGACTGTGTTCGTGAATTTTCGGCGCCATCCGTCACGGTTCGCGCTGCACCCCCGCCCCTTTCCCCGGCCAGCCCTACACTCCCTTGTTCAAACAAAGTTCTGGCGGAGAAGTAAATAACCAGCCTGCAGCGCGCGGACCGGGTGCTAAAACCTCTTGCTCGCCTCAGCGCACCTTTTAAAAACTGCTTTACTTTTAATTCCGCCGCGCCTAACTTCAACCGAGGGGAGAAACAAATCAACCCGGCCGTTGTGCTCCAACTTTACCCGGTTTCGCTCACAGCTGTGCGAGCAACGGGTCGACCTCCCAGACAAACAAACGTTATCTTCGATCACGACGAAATAAATCAATCACAGCGACGCGATAGAAGTTCGTATTTTCTCAGGAGTTGGCTACGCCGTACACAATGGTGACAAAACAAATTAAGACAAAAGGTGGGCTTCATCAACCATTGTTAACAAGCTAACATGATGATAAGAAAGACTAATAGTGTACCAACATTTCACAAATCACCGTCAATTGTAACATAATGTTAAACCACCTGTAAATTTAACAGCACAATGTTGTGTAGTTAAAATATTAACATGCTGTTAGTATGAAAACAATGCCTGCTTGAAAATAAGTTTTACAAGCGTTGTTTCTCAAAGATGATTATAGTATGTTTCATATAAGAATTCCCCTTTTTGACTGTTGCATTGTCATTTCTTTTTACAGCTATTTTCCTGCAGAAATGTGTTCACATGGTAGGCTTTATAACTGTCAAAAACTTAATTATTACATGAGATAGATTATATAACAATACGGTACATCAATAAGAAATTATGAGCGCACGAAAACAAAACGTAAGTTTTCTACCAGAAGGTAAATTCAATGAAAGTTACCGGATTTCTAAAGCAGTGGCTGCAAAATTACTTAACCAAAATAAACGTTATTTACCGTTGTCACAAATGCATAAGTTACTATAACATTATGATATTATATTATTGTGGATAATTTCAACATGATAATATAAAAAACCGTGTGTAGAACAATATTGATAGTGTGTCTGCATCTATTTTCCTCGTTAAGACCACTCTACAATAATTTCTCTCAGCTGAAAAATACTCACCAAGTGGCGCGATTCTATGCAGTAACGCAATTTCGTTGGAGATTTATATTTTAATTACATTGAAATTCAATTTTCTGGACGTTGCAGATTTGAAGTGCTGTACATAGAAAGTGGAAAAACTATTTTAACGCGTTTTTATTAACTCACTTTGTCTATCGTTTTTGGTATCTATGGTATGTTCAGTAACAATATACGATGCATTTATATAGGAACTTTACGTAGGATTTTATTACTGGCTGTCTTGTCTGTTCGGTAAAAATTTTGCAATCGGTTTTAAACTATCATCTCGATGAGCTCGATACCTGAGACTTTAAATATACCTCTGAACTAGACGACAATGCAATGTAATATATTTTCATAAATGTGCAGGCAGCGTGTGATTTAAAACTTTTAATTAGAGACGTTGTTGTGCGTTGGCCAGGGTCTGTTCATGACAGTAATATTTTCAAAAATAGCCGCTTTTTTAACTAAAGCCCGTCATTTTTTTCTTCAATCGTATATTTGTATTTTTTAACTATTCACAATAATAGTCATATTGTAAATAATTACTCGCTTTTCCATGAACGACACTGTTCATGTCTGCAGTTACTGCCACTTTACTCGAGGTAAGGTTAATTCTACTATAGGCTAGAAAGATCAATGTTAAAAGTTTGTCACAGGGATAATTTCTGCCGCTTGAGCGCTTGTTCCGGTAAGGAGTGTAAACTGGCCATTCACGGCGCTTTACTTAATTTATAAGTTATATGTAGTTGATAATTTAAAACGCAAGAGTGGTTTCTTTTCACTTTAAATTAAGTCAAATGACTTCTGTCATTTTCTATCCTATTTAAATTTAATTTCTTACGGTTTCGTATTTTTCTGGTCCCTTGGCGATAGCAACGAAATTAGCGGCACAAATTTTCCCTTTGCCAAACTCTCCCATAAGAAAACACATTTTCTTTCCAACCTGTACTAGAATTAACCTTACTCGAGGGTTGTATATGTGACATTTGTAAATAAAGGGAGCGTTCCTTTCACACTGATACCTGAAGATGACTTTTAACACGATGTTAGTTAACCAAGTATCTGAAATACTTGGTAAAAAACCTTGTCTGTAACATCACTTTACGATTTCAATTCGCGTTGGCTAACAGTGTTAGTGTCCTGTTAACAATGGTCAATGAAGCCGCCAAAAAGTATTTTACACGAATTTCAAAGGGAAATAAAATTTTAAAAAATTGTCTAATCACAAATATAGTGTGCTTGTTTTTATCTACGTTAACTGGAGAATGAAATTTACGAAGAAAATAAAGTTGCAACACATGTATATATATTTTAAATTCTATTCAATGCCCCATTGCTTTATGTGACTAGCAATATTGGCGAATACATCATCTGCGTAATTTTTTTTTGTTACCTGAGAGTATTATTGTCGCATGAAGACACTTCTCAGCAAATTTAAATTCCATAGACATATACAAATGAATATGCGTCTGTCTGCAACGTATGCATTCCTATAACGTTCATCATATTGCGCTGAAACTTTGGTGAATAGTTGTGCGTGCACTCGCGAAGGTTTCTGGCTCTATATAAATAAAAACATTTTTAAGGGGGGAAGCGAAACGGAGCAGGGGAGGGGGGCAGAACGCGATACTCAAATTCAAAAGGTTTCTAAAACGGTAATTAACAACCCATAACATAACTTTGAACCATTTAGAATTTTCGTAAGTTATTATTTCACAATATTATTTTATAATTAAAATAACGTTTAACTGTAATATACCAATTTCAACATTGATATCAGTATTCATGTTATTACTAATTAGACATTTGGAGTTCTGTGAAGTGTTCAACAAACACTTTTGTTAAATATTTTTCATTTCTTTATTTTTTTGCAACAACTTGGTTTTCAAAAAGATATTGACAGCACAAATGTAAAATTTTGCGAATTATGTAGGATATTTAAGTAATTAAGACTGAAAGAGGCATTAAATTGAAAACCACACGAATTAAGTAAACAGCTAGTTTAAATTTGTACACAACAGATAGTTACAGTTCAACTTGTAGGCATTACTTTCAGGGATTATTATTTTTGTCATGTAACATTTCACACCCAATTGTTTTTGTATTGTTGCATGGAAAAAATAAAATTTTTAATATTTTTGAAACTAACGTAAGGTAAAACTAACTCGCCTTAAGTAATTCACAAAAAAAAAAAAAACATACCGTGAGGAACTGAACGCTATTGCTGTTATCATTAGTGGCAATTATTTTATACTTTCTTGATTTTCACAATTTTTTTTACTACAAAGTAAATCGTGGCAATTTTTATATGCTAATTACATATTTACTGTACGTAAGATAATTTATGTTAAGCATAAGTAATAAAAAGTACAACCGTGAAGATGACACGCAATTATAAAAAAACCGTAATCTGTAATTTTTTACACAACGTGATGGTAATCAAAAGCAATCTTGACAAGTTTCACAGAATATGATATAAACATAAAATAACACTTTTTTTAAGCTGCCAAACAGTATAGGACAATAACAAACCTTGCACGCAAGAAAAAAAACAGTGACTCTTCCAAGTACAGTGCCCAATGCTTTCGCCGCCACGAGAGGCAGAGTAACGTTGTTGCGAGTGCACTTTCTTTTTTCTTCATTCTGCATTTCCTGCTCTCCAGCTTTTTCACCAGCCCGCTCGTGAAATTCTAAAGGCGTTTACAAATACTTACGATAGTAGAGTGGATAGGACGAAATTACAGCTTCAGGCGTCCAAAAGGTTACTAGGGTAAAGCTTACACTCGTCCAAGTACTAACGAGGGTAGCTTATCGATTTACTAGTAGCTACTCTGCCTACTCTTGAGTGTGGTAAGCGGTTATTAGCATACTAAAGTCGATATTTGGCGAGAAACTATTCAAACATTTCACATAACTAAAACTACAGCAACTGAATGCACAATGTACAAATTGTCAAACAAACAAGACGGAACGAATATAATAATTGAAACCATTTATTAAATTGTGTAGCAAAAATTTAGTAAAATATTTTAAACGAATAAAATAAGCAGGTTATTTATTTGCACCACTTTTAAAGTCTGAAAAACTCACTAGGCGTTTGTCACAACTGTAGCGCTAGGCAAACACTGGTTACAAGACTGAGGAAGCCCACCCTACTCCACCTCATGAGTCAGAAGGCTATACACCAAATGTAATTTTCCGCGTTCCATGCGCGGATACAGTGAAGCGATAAAGTTCAAATTTCCACACTCGACAGTAACACAATCGCTTTTATTCGCGGCGCGCCAAACTGGCGTGCACAGTGTTTTCCTATCACTCTTTTTCAAATGGGACTTAAAGCGACGACCCTACAATTTTATTTGTGGAATGTTTGTAGTGAAATCCAACGTATGCTTCCAACGTTGTGTTTTACGAATCCGTGGTGGTATTTTTCCAGTTACAGCTGTCTAAAAAAATCAATTTTTTAACCGTTTTAGGGGCCCTTAAACATGTTTCTAAAAAGCATTTTGCATTTTTTAAATTACAGAAATCTAGTTGTAACCGTGTGTTCTTCTCGTAGATAAACACACACACACACACACACACACACACACACACATATATATATATATATATATATATATATATATATATATATATAGTGAATACATTAAGTTGTTTCACGTGTAAAAGAATACGCGCGGCACCCTACAGCGCCGTTCATACACCAGGTGCACAGGCCTTTTAAGCAATGCCGCTTACCTTAAGCGATTTTGCGCGTTAGAGGCTCAGAAGATACAGAGATATAAGGACGACCTTGAAGCGCGGACCAAAAATCTATTGGAACGGAATGCTTTTAATAATTAAAGGCTACCGCAGTCATACGATGCACAATTTTATGTAGGCGTTTTACAATAAGAATGCACCGTTGGTTCGAAGAAAAAAAAATATTTTGATTTTGGTTTTGAAAAATTTGAATATATATATACAAAATACGAAAAACATACGTACAAATATTGATTAGAGATGATGAGTTATCACGGGAAAACTTGACTGTTTTCTGGGTTTCAACGTAAGTTCGGCTTGTCAAATGATTACTGGCTTTCGCTTGTACGACAAAATGTTACCCCACTTGACTGAGCCAATAGGAATCCCACTTCTGTAATTTTGGATTCCTATTACTGGCCTGCAGAAAGCTACGTTGTGTCAGACACTGTGCCGTATCAAATACGATCCGACCGAAATAATATACATACGAAATTTTTTTATTTATGTTTCCTACATTCAGGCAAATTATTATTTTTTTGTGTTATTAACTTGTTTAATTTAGCCTTAATTAACAATAATAGGTGTTATTGAGTAATTTTAATTTGTTAACGATATTTCAGAAAGTTCACTTTCAATTACAGCTATTCTTTCTTGCTACATTACTTCGAGTCGACCCTAGTCGCGCTACAGTGATTTTTTCTTAGCAGGACAGTAGCCGCTGAGCTTTACATTTCTCTGTCAGTTGTTCTGTCGTACCTCCGTCTTCTTGCCACGTTCTGCTGTCGTTGCAATGCGTGATTTCTGTGTTTCACCGCGTGATTTCGATGCAGTTTAGCGATTCTGATCACGTGATTATCGCATGCTACTGTGCTTCAATGCGCACTTTGCTGATGTTGGTACTGTTGCTAACCATTTTCGATGCTCATTTGTTCAACGTTTCTGCAGCTTCTTCTGCTGCTTTTCTTAACTTTTTGCCGTCAACCACCGTATCGTCAAGATGAGTGTGTTTGGTGTTCCTGCCTTTTTCGCAGATCTTGGCACTTGAGTTGCCGTTATTTACTTATTATATAATGTAGCTAATCAATATTTTGATGTAGTAAAACTGTAGTGCTGCATATTTTTTTAAAATCTTTAATTGTGGTTGTTTCGTCTGTAATTTCAAGAGATTATCTTCGTCCTCGTATGGTGAGTAATTTTCCTACGAGAGGTTTTATGTTCTATTTAAAAATTTCATCTTCTTTAATTTTTTGGTAATTTCTGTGTAGTGTCTTGGAGTATTCACGTCCCTGGACGATTCACGTCTTGGCCTATTCGCATGCTGGACTATTGACGAGCTGACCTGTAGTCTCTACTGCAGACGTCCAGTCTTTCTGGTCTATTTTGGGGCATTTTCTTCGCCTTTTCGTCTTCTTTGTTTTGCCGCTGTAACTGGGAAACATGAAGTCATCCCAGCGTGCTGTACTCTTCTACTGCGTGACTTTGATCAGATAAGCAGCAATTAAATTTGTATATTTTAATCGATAAATTAACAGCTGTCACACTTCCTTTTTATGTAATATTTGTACGTTTTTAATAATTAATTTGAATTCAATAATATTTAAAAATGTTACAAGGCCTAACGGATGCCTCCAATTCAACTATAATTTGGTTTTTATTAATTTATTACTTCATTAATTCGGACGTATGTTATTTATTTAGCCTATATAATGGGCATTTATTGTTTCGATAATTTTATTGTAAATTTAAGAAAAATAATAATTGAATAATCAATTCACTATTTTCATTTAACTGTGCCTGCAAGATTTGGGCTTTTTATAATTTCAGTACAATTTCAGTACTAATGGACTATTCATCGATGTCAATAATGTTGTGAATTTTGTTTTAAAAGAAAAGACAAGAAAATGAAAACAAAATATTTATTATTGCAGTAAAAATTAAATAATCATTTTTAGCAACCACAAATGTCAGATTTCTCATTTAATATATTTTCATATTTTCCTCTGGTGTACGTTGTTTGTCATGGCGAGAGAGCCTATTTATTTATTTAAATAATTATTTTTCTTTGCTTGTTGCGTATGGTAGCCCAGCATTTATTTAATCGTGCATTGCTTCCACTTTGATATTGTTCATTTACAACAGCTTCCTCTGGTATCGTGTGTTTGTTAATGTGCCACCTTCTGTTTTCTTGTATGTTTTTATTGGTGGGCATTTTTGTGTTTATTTGCCAGGGACTGTTGTTTTTGCTTTACGATTAATGGCTATTTAAAAATAATTCATTAACCTACCATACGCACACGGCTTTAAATTGATGCTTTTGTAAATATTCCAAGTACCAATAAAACATATTTTTGAATTCGGCCCTAAAGAGGTTAAAAAAAGGGTAAAATATGTTTTCGATTCACAATCAATATGTATCGATTCCATTGAATTTTATATAGCGACGTGATTCTTGTTTAAGATTGATGCTTACTCAAATACCTGAAAAGTAACTTGAGGAGTTTTCGAAATTCGCCACCTAAGGAGGTGAAAAGGGGTGAAAAGTGGTGAAACGTGTTTTCAATTGATTGTCGATATATCTTGAACCCAGCGGGATATCGTCGTGTTTTACACATTCAAGAGACACCAGTAAAGTAGTCTAAAATGTGATTGAAGGGTTTTTCGAAATTCTGTCTCTTAGGTGGTGAAAAGACCTGTAATGTGTTTCAGATATATCTTCGATATCTATCGAACCCGTCGAGATATACAGTTAAGTTTTGTTTCAGGATGATGATTTAAAAAAATAATCGCAAAATCGTTTTTAGATTGTTTTGAAATTCGAACTCTCAGTACTGTGCAGGGTAATATGTGATCGATTTTAATTCGACTGAACGGGCTACCGTCGTGATTTGCACTTCAATTGGAAACTTATACAAATGTCTAGGATGTGAAATAAAAATATTTCTAATTTCGACTCCCAAAAGAGTGAAAAAGCGCAAAATTTGTTTTCCATCGACCCATAACATCTATCTAACCTGTAAAGATATTGAGGTGTTGTTCGCGTCAGAGTGATGCTTACTTAAGCATTTAAAAAATTATACGTAGTTTTTTTTTTACTTTACGTGATAACTTGGTTGTTACGAATAAAACTAAGTTTGTGAACTTTCAAGGCAGACGATCCGAAAAGCAAGTACTACCAGCGAGAAATAAATTATACAGGAGTTCACGCTACAGAAATATGTCGATACGTGGTGCTGTACAATCTCTATGAGCCCAGGACATGAATATTTTATTTTTTAAGTTAAATTTGTTTTTAATGAATTATTTCGACGTTACGTGACGCAGTTGTTTGTAGCTCAGGTCTACATTCCGGGAGGTTCTGGGCTCGAATTCCGTTAAAAGCTGCATGCGAACGTTCAATTCTGACACACAAAAACTGCGCAGTAGATACCATTAGTGCATTTTGCATGTAGTCGTTTAAAAGGGATAAATGGATTATGCAGCTCACTTTCCACTTAGGTCCCTTGACAACATCAGCTCACATAATATATTATCTCAGTAATCCCAAGGTTGGGGCACCAAATACGTTTCCGCGAAACCTTTTCCCACCAAAACTTTCTAATGCCATTAAACTTTATGTGAATATTTTTAAAATATATAATAGAGGGCACCGTCACCAATGGTTAAGCACAGGGTAAATCAGACTTTTTCATTCGATTAACTTCTTTCGTTTTAGAGTCTATAACTACTCCACAACTCCAACTTTGCAGTGCTATAAATAAGGCCCAGGTGAAGTCGCTGTTAGTGACAGGTACAAACTTAATACTGCTTTTCGCGTGGACAGCTGTAACTACTTATTCTGCTGCAGAGTTAGCTCAACTTGCAGGTTTATTATTCTAACACTCGATGACTGAAGTACCAATCTGGTGTACAAAGAGGTTTTTTCAACTAATGTAAATACTATCAGTTATGAATAATACTCGCGAGCAAAGCCGCGGGGGACTGCTAGTCATGTATATGTGGCAAGAAACTACTGTGTTTTCAAATTTTCGCGTTATACCATCATCTCTAATAATTATGTATTTGTGACAAAACAATGTAGGGATTCATACACATGAAAATTAGTTTCGTTTAAAAACGAAGCGAGTTATAGAGACAATGGTGAAACACTGGACTCTTACTAGCGAGGACACAAGTTCAAGACCTAGTTCCGGCTATCATGACTGCAGAGTCCCATGGTTTTCTTCAATAATGCCTGGCGAATATTGGAATGGTTCCCAACTTGAGGCAATGGCTGATTCGTTTCCAGTTCTTGTCTGTCTGAACCAATAGTTCTTTACTAACTACTTCACTGTCGACGAGACGTCAAAAGACGTACTCGTATCGAATATTTTTTATCCGCAGCAGGCAATAGAATGGTCAGCCATATGGGCCATATTGGTGCGAGTAGGTGCTCATCCAAGGGTGGAGGTAGGAGACTAAAAATCTACCGTCCATTAACTCTTAAGGAAATATAGCGTCACAGTAGCGAGTTTTTGTCATTTTCGTCTAAAATGTTTTGTCTTATTATGAAAAATCAAGGCTCGACAATCCGAAAATGATAGTTTTGTACACCTTACATTAATACATAACCACAGTCTTTCTTATTTTTATAGCGCTGACTGAAGAAATAAAAATACACAAAATACACATTTCTTCATTTCTGCCATCAGTACTTAGCTCTCCAGTCTCTTTAATGACCAAATCACTATAGTAGTGTGCAGTATTTTAGTTGAAAGTCTTTTCATGGAGCTTTATAAACGGTGACATTACAATTTTATTTGTGTAAAGTATTGCTTAATATGATATTTGAATGATTTATGCAACGGCGGTGTGAGACAAATTTGAATATTTTGAAGGCTATACGACATTACAGCGAATGTTGCTGAGTCGCAGGAAGCCGGTAGTTACGTAAAAGTAATATAAGACCAAGAAAATCAACAACTTCTGAAGACTGTTTCCGAACGTAGCGTCTGCTTGTTGTCGTCGCGAAGGGAGCCTACTATAGTCTGTGTTATAAGTATTAGTTGTGTTACCTACAAACCATTTCTGTCGCTATGATAATTTGTGCTGTCCTCGTCTTTGTCCATCACTGTCGCCTTTTCCGTGATTTCATGTACCTTATTTGGTCCTTGTCTGTTTGATTTTTCCTTTCTTCCATTTTTGGTTTTTATTATATACCGACGATATCCCTATTTTGGAATTAGGCCTACTTATATGTTTGTTGATTACAGACATTTCTTTCATCCACTGTGTTTCTTCTTTTTTTGTTAATAATTTTCTCGTGCGAATGTGGGTTTTCTGATACTCTGTTACATTTTTTAATAAGGGTGTAGTTCCAATAAAACATTTTTGTTAATTATGATGATGTAAAGTCGAACAAAAGCTACTATGTATTTTTTTTTATAATCGGGTTGGTATTTGTGTTCATAGATACAGCAGTCTAGAAAGACTCATTTTATCAATTTTTAAAGTCATCCAAAACATATTCATAACATTCGCACTCTATTTTTAAATCCACAGAAAAATGGTTAGAAGTGTATTTTCTTTGACATATATAACAATTTTGGGAATAAGGTTACAAGATTTATGCAAATCAGAACATGCTGCCAAATTGTACGTGCCATACGCGAAGACTTCCACTTGCCTTCGTACAGTGGGACAAGCGGCGGGAGTCTTCTCGCCAGGGTGAGAGGGTAGGGGTGATTGCAATTCCAAGTAGAATATATTTATTTTTTCAGTTTCACCGATACCTTGAGCAAAGACATACTAATTAGATACGTTTAGGCTTCAACCACGGAGAGAATACAAATAAATCGATTTAGTCTGTGGAGCTGCCCATTAATTCTATCTAGTACGAATCAGCGTTATTAATCATGTATACGAAAAATTATGAACCAAGACCATTCTGCTGTTTCCTTTGTCATATTCTGTGGTAAAGTAAATACAGAAGAGTATAACGTCGGACACGGCCTATAATTAGCATTAGAGACTATGGAAATACTTACATTGACGCTGTCTGGGCGGCCTGGGGTTGAAACACAAAGACGGGATATTAAATAAGTTCAAGGTACTTGCTTGACGACATTATACGTTCTGAGGTCTCAAGCAAAAAGTATAATAATAATAACAAATGTTTAAATTTGTAATTATTTAATTTTATGACATTAAAATTGTGTACTTCCAAAATTGTACGATAGTGGTACTGAAAAATACCGTTAGCGCTTAAAACCGCTAGTATCGTTGCTATAATATTTCGCCAAGTGTAGCTCCGGTGTCCTGTACTGTATTCTGGTAAACTTGAATTTGTGAATAAATATTTCACGTAGCTGTACTGTGGTTAAGAAGGCAAAGGCTATCTGAACCACTACAAACGTTTAACTAGCTGAACGTAAATTAAGTGTAATTGCTTTTACGACTTTGCTAAATGCAAGAACCTCAAATGAATTTGAATGTTTTAAACTGTGAGTCCGAATAAAAAAACACCCAGAGGTTCAGTATTGTCATTATTCTCCCGCGTATTTGTAAGGATAGTTTTTCAAGCGCTCGGCAGAGATTGCTCTTGCGAGGTTGGTATCTTCCACAACCACGCGGGCGTGTACAGAGGTGTAAGAGATTATCCTGGCCTGCAATAAAAATCGAGTTGAGCTAAATTATCGTAGCTAACAGAGGGGTGGGCCCTCGCACAGGCAAGGAATCGCCGCGAGCGATGACGTATCACCGCCGGGCCCCGGGCGCCGTATATCTCAGCCGATTCTGTATCGCGCCGTTACGAACTGCCGATATTATTTCATTCCCTGCCGCTCGTATGCGAGATCCTCTCTCTCTCTCTCTCTCTCTCTCACTCTCTCACTCTCTGACGCACACGCATATATGCACTCGCGGGCGCCGCGGACCGTGCCCCATTTCACCCGGGCGCGACCGATGGATGGCCCCATTAAACCTCCCACCCGCGAGGGGCCACTTCTCGTGCCAGCGCCGATTTACGGGCGGTCGTCCTACTCCCTCACCCCCCAACACCCCAGAAGCTGCTAGTTACGTCGTGCCGCGGCCCACTTGACCAACCCCGTCCCCGCAGCGGGACGTATTCGTCAAAGTGCCCCCCCCTCCCTGACGGGGAGGGTGGCAACTTCCATGCAAGCACGTATTGTTCTCCGGCCCCGTGAACATCTGACGCCTAGAGAAAGGCTCTACTACAGATAACGAGAATCTGCCTATCCGTCTTCCCCTTCTGCAACATCGCGTATTAATTTACATTGATATTCATGGGCAAGCTACAGCTAGGAACATGAAATTTTGTCGTAAAGCATTTCGCCCCGGTTCGGTACAGTGCCTCACGTGCACATCTGCAGCTCTGCTTCATAGTCATGGCCAGTGTGGCTTTGTGAAGTGACGTCGCTCATATGACTGTACACATAACGATAAGAATACTGTGACGTCGCACGTCTGTGATTTACGGGTGGAACCCTAAGACATGGGAGTGTTAAAACATCAAATCACTGACTATGAAACAGAACTTCAGATGTTGCAAAATTCTTTTCGCGGAAAGTTCGTGGCCTGAGTTATAGAAAGGGGTAGGAATATTTCGCGAGTTCAACGACCAGCATGCCAGAATCCATTATCCTGTGCTAACCGAAGCTCTACGATTTGTCCATTACCTGCTACTCATTCAGACACCAGACAATGAACGAGTAGACGGGGCTTGAGTATGCATACATTGGATTCTAGCGTGCAGGTAACTGAAATCGCGAATTTTTTCTAGCTCTAGTTATAGATAGGGACAGGAAATTTAGCGAAAAGGTTTTTGCAGCACTTTGTTTGAGTGCCTTACGTGCACACCTGCATCTCAGCTTTGTGATCAGTGATTGGATGCCTTGACACCCAGCATATGGCTGGAGGTTAAACCCGCAAATCTCAGACGTGTTGTGTCGCAGTTATCCTTGTAATGATTGGCACAGTCGAATGAATGAAAAGTCTGCACAGAAACACTCTACCGATAGCCATAAAGTTGAACTGCAGTTACGCACGTAAGGCACTGAAACAAAGTGGAGCAAAACTCTTTTCACAAAAAATCCCTGTCCCTAGTTATAGATCTTTGAGCACGTGCTGATAATGAGCCTGCGGATCACACTGAGATGTCTTACTGGATGATTCGTTCCTTGTGCTGGAACCCTCCTGACCCGAGCAGTCAAATGTTCCACAGGCAACTCGGGCTGGTGACCAGTCATTGCTAAGCAGCACATGCATTGGACACAGAATATTTAGGAATACAAAACTTAAATTATCTTAAATTCGGCAAACTCAGTCACACAGGCCAGTAACAAGATGGAAACTCCTATTGCCAATCAGCGTAAGGAAGCTGCCGTGCTAGATGGCAGCCAGGCCAATAGAAAAACCTGCTGTAACGTGTAGGAATCAGACACGTGGTTGGCATCAACAGCCTCGGGCAACCAATGAACGGTTAAGTTCACTTGTATTACCTGAGCCGTCACGTCATTTCACGTCTGTATTACTGTTTAGTCTGTGTCTTAGTTTGCTAACCTAATAAACAGGAATAGGAATATTTCGCGAGTTCAACGACCAACATGCTAGAATCCATTATCCTGTGCATACCGAAGCCCTACCATTTGTCTATTACCTGCTACTCATTCAGACAGCAGACAATGAACGAAGAGACGGGGCTTGAGTATGCATAGGATATTGGATTCTAGCCTGCAAGTAATTGAACACGCGAATTTTTCGTAGACCTACTAATAAAATCAATCGTCTTTCTCTTCGGTGCACATCAATATTTGGGAGCATTTGAAAGTAACATTGACTTAAATTATCGCAGACGACAGGTCTGTCTAGGGGGCGATTAAATATAGCTTTTTACTTGTACAACGCAAAATTTGCTCCTGCGTTGCGTGTGATTGTGCTGTATTGAAGTTAAATACTTACACACGTGCAATATAAGACCCGTTTTACTTGTTCTGAACTTGCGTTGCACTGCGTTGGTGCAAATATAGTAATATTTAATCGAGGCCGGGGACAGTATGAACTGTGCAGTACTGGTCTTTACTTAGGCAGTAATGCCTGAATCCCCCGCTAAGCGCGATGTGCCGGGAATTCCTGCAGTCCAACGTCGCCTCCCCTCCCTCCTACCCTGTCAGCGGGACACAAACATCCCTGGTCCGGCCAAACACTACGCTCTGTCTCCCCATGATTATGTGCACACAGAGCTCGGGCTAATGAGGGCATGAATCATTCCGACAGAGCAGAGCTCTCGACTCTTGTCGTTGCGACGAAGCTGGAAAATTCCACGCAGCTTCAATTCAAATACTCCATCTAGTCGTGCGTGTTGTTGCAAACCTATCTTTCATTCAACTCTCAAATTAATACATCAACACAAGAGGGGCGTAACTATTGATAATTTGAAACGACAGGAAGAGAATATTAACTCAACTAGCTTATTCAGAACCACAGTAGTCTGGCCTTTGGGGAAAATATATAGAGGGAATATCTCTGTTTCGTATAACTTTGGTAAATTTTGGCAGCTACTTACGGGCAACGACTGTTAATATCTTGTGGTATGTGTCGCAATGTAAGTAAAATTTTACGGTAAAAATTGTGAAATTGATATCTCAGGTTCATTTTTTTAGAACTGTAAAAGTCTTGCATTGAGCCACATATTACACAATATTAAAATTTATTGCCCCTAAGTACCTGTCAAATTGTACCAAAGTTACGCGAAACAGAGAAAACTAGTAGAATAAGTATAAAGGTAAAGGATTCACCCAGCTCTGAAGCCACAACCGTTCGACGCCCAGGGAGAGACGAGTTGTCCTGGTCGCTGCACTGTCTACTTAAGGGCGCGGCTACTGCAATTTTCATTACCATTTTTTAATTTTTTTATTTGTACCAGATTTTTTTTTCTTATTTTAGACACAAAATGTGACTAAATTTGGCTCTTGTGAAATTTTTTTATCTCTCATAGTTTTCGCATAATGGCTTGTTAAAGTCATATTTTTGCATGTTTCCGTTTTAACGACTACACAAAACCAACTGATATACCAAACTAAAAAAAAAAAATCACAGTGGATAAAGACATTGCAGGCTACAATGACATGCTCATGAAATTTAAGAATAAAAATTATTTGAATTTTAAAAAATTGCTGAAACTGAAAATAAAAATTTAAAAAGTTCAATATTTTTTTTAAAAATACAAATAATGTTTATTCTTTAATTTTATGAGCATGTCATTGTAGCCTGTAATGTCTTTATCCAGTGTGAATTTTTGAGTTTGGTACATCAGTTGGTTTTAGTGTAGTCGTTAAAACGGAAACATGCAAAATATGACTTTAACAAGCCAATACGCGAAAACTATGAGAGATAAAAAAATTCATAAGAGCCAAATTTAGTCACATTTTGTGTCTAAAACAAGAAAAAAAATATCTGGTACAAATACAAAATGAAATAATGGTGATGAAAATTGTCCACACTTCTCGCCTCCCTCCGTATATAATTTCACCACTATATTTTGAGTGGTGAAAAATGAAGTTCATGGGTGGAGTGCCGCCTAGATAAGTGATGTCGAGACGCTAATTTGAGGGGCTCTCAGGTTTACATTGGCATAAGTCAGTTAAACTTGTTTTCTCGTAAAATTTTTTTTTGTAATCACATGCAAAGTGCAGTGTATCCTTGTAATACTGAAATTGTATCTAGAAATTGAATAAAGAGAAAAAATATTAGTATAATATGAAGAAAAACAATAATACTAAATATTTACTCCACTTACAACACTCATAGGTTGCGCAGTGGCAGAACACAACGAGGAAAAGTGTTTCGTCAGTTTACTACGATGCTTAGGCGAGACCCAAGTCGGCGTTCCACTATATGTTTTGGCCTCGAATGCGGCTGTCGTCCTGCGCAATGTTGCGACACTCAGCTCCACTTGTAACAGCGTGTTATTGGTTGCAAGTCTGCACGCCGCTTAGGGGATCTCTCTCAGGGGTCCATATTTTCTCTGTAGCGTGACGAATGTTTAGAGACAGTGATTTTTGGTGAAAAAAATCCTGCAACAATTTGTTTCAATGCCTTATGTGAACACCCGTTTCTCTGCTTCATGGTCAGTGATTGGAAGATTTTAACTTTCGGTGTATCGTTGTCCTACCCGCAAATCACGGACGTGTGGTGTCGCGGTAACATTGTTCTGGTTGGTCCAGTCAAATGAGCCATGTCTCTGCCCTATTATATTCTGCCAATAACCACGGACCAGTGTTGCAGGTGTGCACGTATGGCATTGAAACAAGTTGTTGCAGAATTCTTTTCACCAAAAATCACTGGCTCTACGAATGTTAGACATCCCTTCACGCGAACCTCCTATGTCTGATTCAAAGTCTTGAGCGAGGTCTCGGTAAATCAATGAGTGAACATCAGTTCGTAAACTATTACGTCGATAAGTTTTCACAGTAGGCCACAAAACAGGCTAAATTTTTACTTGCATGCGCTCGATCAGAACATAAACTGTTTCTTTTCATTTATGAACAAACCAGTAACCCAATTAGTACAGTCTGCTAAAGATTTGTATAATTTGAGTATGTTGCGTAAATAAGTTATTTATACTGTGATACTAGCCCTTGATTATGTGCACATGCAAACCTATTCTACTATTATTAGGTCTACGCGTAAAAAGATACTGAAAAATGTGGTATCTTTATTCGCGGGGCCGCGGTGGCCGAATGGTCAGACCATTCACCTCCCACCAAGGCTACCAGGGTTCGACTCCCGGCGGGGTTGGTCCCCGGATTTTCGCATGTGAGGATCGTGCCGGACGATGCCGCAGGTCGGCGGGTTTTCTCTGAGATCCCCCCCCCCTCATTTTCTTTCCGGTGCCGCTCCACACTCACCTCATGTCACCCCTCACCAGCGCTAAAGACCTCGATGTTGAGCGCTGACCAAAATCTCTCACTCACTCACTCACTCTTTATTCGCCCAATAACGACGGAATAAAGTTCAATACTACTTGTCTTCCAGCCAAGAAATTTTTTTATTTATGCAACAATACCAAGCTTGTACTATTCATCTGTGGGTCATGTACTGTACGCAATACAAAACAGGTTGGTAATATATACTGCAAACAGTGAAATCATTATCAACTGGCTATTGATAATATTAAAGTAATTACTCCACCGATTTCATAAGTGATCCACCGTAAAATTGTGTATGAAAACTTCGTCGAACAGTGTACACAATGTAGCTATTACTATTTGATTTGATCTACAACGTCTTGCCTTTTTTTTAAATTTTTTCTTTTTAATTTTGCAATGCATTATTCTACTGCTGTAGAATACAAAACCCAACGAAAGTGAAATAAGTGTAATTTAAGAATGCAAACACTAGAGTCATGCAAAATTTGCGTTAATTCTTGCCACCAGGCTGGACACCAAATAATTATATAATCGTCCAACTTACCCTATAGGCAAAAAATGCCGTGGTCTGGCGGGTAAAATGCATCTGACCAATAATTTAAAGTTGTATGTTTGAGTGACCAACCTACTGTAAAGTGGTCATACACATAGATGGCATCACATAGAGACTATGGCCAGTGTCATCTCATACTGTAATATATAGCACTGCTAAGTCTAGTCTGTTAACAAATAATAACGCGAATTTTGCAGGTCCCTACTGATCAACAAAACTGTGTGGAGAATAATAAGGGATTATGCGATGTTGAAAATCCAGTTTTATAAATATATGAATAATAAAGTATGCGAGAGAAAACTACCAAAATTATATTGGTTTTAAGCATAGGGAACCATCATTAGGTTAAACTTGGTTGGTTGAAATGTTTCCCTTCTTTGACAGTAGCGGAAGCCGTCGTATTTTTTGAAGGTAACATTGAAGTATTAATCGGTCGGTATTAGAAACGAAGATTTACCGCGGATACAGTTGACTGTTTGCTGGGTTTTAGCGTACGTTAAGCTTATCATAAGATCACTGGCTTTTACATGTACGTGGAGCTGTTACCCTATTCGACTGAGCCAGTGAGATTCCCGGTATTGTAATATTCGGTGCATGTTGTGTCAGATAACCCAATCATTAGGGAAAGGAATATTTCGCGGGTTCAATGAACTGTATGTTAGAATCCACTATCCTGTGTGTAATCAAGCCCCGACAATATGTCCATTACCCGCTCCTCACTGTGACAGCAGACTATCAACGAATATACGGGGCTTGAGTATGTATAGGACAATGGATTCTAACATACAGTTCATTGAACTTGCGAAATACCCCTTTCTCGACCAATCATTCAGGCTGCAAGAAACTATATCGTTTTCAAGGGTATGTTAGCACAAAAGATTTTCGCGATATACCATCATCTCTAAGCATACGTGACGTTCTACTTCCGATATTGGTGTGTCCCCGTCTGACTAGACCAACGATAACCCTGACAAGCCGCTACTGAAAATTTGTTATGCATATTTAAACAATCACATAACCATTCTCCAATCTTACAAGGCGCAATATACGGCGGTACGAAATACTCTTACGATTTTCCACTATATACAGGTGTCCAGAAGCGGCATAATGAGCAGACCTCGCGAATCCTGGGATACATTGGAGACGATAATGTTAGCGGCAAAATGCTGTACCACGACATTTTTCGCGTACAATGTGACAACACTGCACGGAGTAAGTGCGTCCCCCTCTCCCCCTTCGTTTCACGTCCATGTATTATTTTATGTGATCTTTGAAAGAAATGTGCAATGGGAGTGCATGACTGGATTCAGTTTCTTGGACCTACTCCATTGCAAATTGAATGACTGTGAAAGAAAACTAAACAAATAAAAGAAAACCATAAAATAAGCAGAGTATGCTTTAGTCAGCAAGATACATACACAACATGAAATTTGTCATTATTTTATGTCTCTTACGTCGAGTAAACATGGACTCCTGTTTGTACTGCTCGGGATTTGAACCTTCGCGCGTAATATGATGGTCAGAACAGTAGTAGTAAGATATTTGCGGAGCACAAGTGGGGACTTAATAAAGTGCTATGTTACCGTACTGTGTAAATAAAATGTGAGTGAGAGATTTTGGTCAGCGCTTAACATCGAGGTCTTTAGCGCTGGTGAGGGATGACATGAGGTGAGTATGGAGCAGCGCCGGAATGAAAGGGCGGGGGAAACGGCTGATCCCCGAGAAAACCCACTGACCAGCGGCATCGTCCGGCACGATTCCCCGACCCCGCCGGGAATCGAACCAGGATCGCCTTGGTGGGACAAATAAAATGTCATCGTAAAATATTTTGCCACTAACATTTCCGTCTCCAATCTAGCCCCTACTTCGCGTGGTGTGCTCATAATGCGTTTGTTTCTTAACATCTTGCATAGTACTGCAAAATTGTAGTCATATTAGTTTTAGCAAAAAAATTGTAGTCATATTAGCTTTACCATTGTAAAACGAACACAAAAACCCGTACTGTCGGAACTCGCTACGGTGAAAAGTATTCGAAGAGGAAGCTCAAATTTTCGAAGTTGCGGTACAACACTGCGCGAGTATAACTGAACTCTCCCTAGCACGGTTTTTTGCGATAGTTTTGCAGGCTTGCGGTATACGGCATTGTTATGTTTTCTATATGTTGCATGATTTATATTATTTTTGTATTTATTTATTTACTGGATTTCAGAGCGTTTTGAATTATGTACCGCCGCTGTTGTCACATAACAAGTTCCGATTTTATCGTATTTCATTGTTGTGTAAATATTTCCTAATTTTATGTAAACAAGCGTTAATTTCGTATTTGTTTGATTAAACATACGATTATTCATTTTAAAAGTACCTGTTTTCGTGGATATAATTGTATTTAAACAACACGCCAGATGAGTCACGTATCAGTTGAGTAACTTCGCACCAGCGCGCTGAATAAACTGCTACTTAGTGTTAATTTTGAAAGCTCTCCTCTGGATGTCTCAATTATAGACGCACAATTATCATATTCGAAGAATTCCGCGGAAAATCGCTACTGTAGATAGACATTAATACTGAAAATTAGAAATATTTTTCGTCGAAAAGTTTGTCTTAAAAAACTAAAACTAATCTTGCCAAAAATTACATTGGATGTTTCTTATAGTAACACAATTTTTGTTAAAATTACTTTTTATACTTTAAACATTTTCTTTGCGGTCAAGCTGCTTTGCAATGACACATATTCAAACAGAAGTTGTGTTGCGGCTACAAACAATTTTTCAAGGTGTAAAATTCTAAAACATCAGGCACGTATAACAATTTCGCATAGTCAGTAGATGATACATACGCCTCTAAAGGAGCGCATACGTAATACGCTTCTATAATTGTATCCCCGCATATTACTGGTGGAAAAAAAAGAACCTCTTTGCAGACAAATCAGATTCAATATTTTATTGCAAGTTGTCTTTATTTAAAAATTCAGTACTCTCAAACAATAACTCTACAAGCTCTTTCGACTGAAGATTGTATTCGTAATTCCTTTTAGTGTCTTAACAACAACTAATTTTTATTCAGCTGGCTATTTTTTAAACTTACACTGAAGTAAAATATCTGTAAAAGTTTTAAAAATATAGGTTATAATTACACGTGGGCCAATATAAAACCAATAACTGCAGGAACGACAAAAGGAAAAAGTAAAAAATACCACTGTTGATTGTCGAAATGGACACATAGTAATTTTTTTAAACTATATATTCTATGGAACTCTTGCGTATGTAATACATCTCGCATATACCTAAGCCAACCTCTGTAAAAAATAATTTAAAAATTTATAATTGTTAGAGCCCCGGAAATTTCGCGGATTCAACTAAGGAGAGGTTGGATTTCTAAGTCATGTATGTGTCGGAAACCTTTTCGATTGGGTTATAGTTTATTGAACGTGACCTTGAGTACTCCGAACCAATGACGTACATGCATAAAAACGCCCCTGGACTCCCGGGCTACATCGTCAAATGTTCAAATGCTCACTCACTGGAGCAGCAACCAATGTATAAGTAGCTGAGGACATATTGTATACAGGACTGTGCAGTCCAGTCTGCTGGTCGTTGAACCCGCGAAATATCCGGGGCTCTAATAATTGTTAATAACGAAATACAAAGTGGCAAAATAAATTTTAAGTTTTCCTTTCTATAGCTACACGAAAATCTTTCAAATAAAGAGTCTTCCAAACCAATCTTTTTCTTCTAGATTTTCTAAACGCTTTTGAATATTCCTTCGCAGCCTTTGCTCATTCAGTAAATTTCTACCACTTTACATCGTGCTTTAGTATATCCCATCTGTCGAGAGATTTTTTACCACGCCTATGCCAGTTTTCACCCTCTTCCTCCATTAGACTAGGGAGGCAACGTGCTACAAATCCATAACCATTTTTACCCTGTTCCTTCTAACCGCGAGACACGTGATCGATCTTTAGTTGTATTTAGTTGTCCTGCATGTGTAAGCGTTTGAAGCCTAGCGCTGAGACTTCTTCCATGTAACTTCGACGCCTTATGAACATACCCTGTCCCTCACAAACTTCTTAAAGTCAAAGTAGTTTTCAGTTGCACTAATTTACCATTAACTGCTGCTAACAACAGTTCACTTTCACAGTTCCAGTAATGACAAAGTTTAGTGTTACTGAAATACAGAAAAAGGCTCTTTGGGGTTTGTAAGCCGCTGCAGTATGGTTCACATCAACCATTGAATTGATGCCTACGTGTTGTTATGTACAAATTGTTTTTAATGTTTCTGCATGTTGATTGATTTGAAACTCAAAATTCGTAGACAGTTTTCATATTCTACGAGACTTTGAAATCGATGTTTAAAAACGAATTAGTGTTGAAATAAGTAACATTGCTCAAACAAACGTATTTTATCGGGTAAAAATAATCGTTCGATTGTAGTAATATAAAATGGATATGCTGTATCCAATGATTGCATAACAAATATTCAAAAGAGTAAGGGAAAATCGTTATCATATTTGTGTGTCTCTAAGTACCAGTTAAGAATATTAACGAATAATGATGAAGAACGTTACGAATGCCATAATAATTACACGAAAGTAAATATTTTCGCAACGTTAATATAACACAGAAACCTAATTCCTATGGAGAGCCGTACCTACTTGAAAAACCCGCCTCCGTTCACGCACTGGCACATCGCCTACTCAATCGAAGAGTAGTAATTCCCCTGCCTTAAGAAATTCAATTTAAATTTTAAAGGCATGCTTCCTGGCCCTTCTTTGCGCGCTCTTTACGTTTACGTTCCATCCCCCAATTCTTTTGAAAAACTTGGTGGTGCTGCGGGAAGGGAGGGGGTGGGTCGAGAGGCTGAGCGTAGGAAATGTTGAGGGCGAGGGCTTTCCAAAGAATATCGCTCAATGAGTCAGTCAGGTTGGAGAGGTCGATAGTGAAATAACCTCGCTGCAAGAATGCCAGCACCATCCCACCCCTCTCCCACAAACACACGCCCTGGCAGGGGGGCTCAGAGAACTTGTTGAGGCGGAAAATGGCACACTCTTATAGGGTGAGCGTCATCACCACTATGTATTAAGGAGGAGAGAGACGGGAGTCGGCAGAAACTGGAATGAGAGGAGCTTGACATTTTGAGCGTTTCCTATCATCTCGCTATCCAAGCACACCGCCTTCAGAGAGTGGAGTCAACAGAAAGCCTTGAAAAACTGCGTCATGCTTCAGCAAACTACTTAATTACAAAATTATTACTTCTATCACGGACTTGATTATCATTACCTCCAGAGAAATTATACAGTTGGGTAGAGATTTACTGTTAATGAGACTGCGCCAGTAAACAAGTTACTATGATGCCCGTAATGAACTCTCTAGAAAAATTATGCTTTTAGGACAGTAGCAATGAGAATCAGCTTCAGTGCCTTGTTTTTCGTATGAAATTCAAATGGAAAAGATCACTATACGATTTCCTACTTCTTAGATTTTTGCCGGTTATTTATAAGGGATCAAATGTATGTTCCCTTAGCTTGCGTGGTAGGGAAAATGTGGCAAGGTAACCAGTAAAAAACCTAGCCGTATCAACAACCAAAGTCAGAAAACTTTGAGATTAAATATCTCGTACAGGTCAGTTTCGTGTACATTTTATCAGTGAAGAATGATATGGATATCCAAACAAGAATTATTTCCAAAAACATGATCGTTGTAAACGCAGTATTTAGTATACTGCTTCCTATAGATACTCCGTCTACATAGATTAGGCTCACATATTTTAAATAAAAAAAAACAATCTTAAAATGCATTATATTTCACTGGATTAGTTTTGAAGGTAACTAGTATTTATGATAGAATACTCGCTGTACAAAAAATTTGCGATTGTTGAATGTTATGCTAAATATCTAAAATGTAATTTAAAATATCATATTTCACAAATAAATTTACGATAAATCATAGTAGTCGTGAAATCCTTCATGTCGCAGTACTTCTTATAATATTTTACGTATAAAACAGTTCTTGCTTGTAAGAGTTATCTTTAAATCTTGTCAACTGAGAAACGGTTAAGAAGTAGTTTTTTTAACAACAAACTGCACCTTTTTTTTTAAAACACGCCGTTGTGAGTGAATGCTACCGTGTTGCAGTAAAATCCTAATATATAACAAAAAACAAAAAAAAATGTCATTATTAGCAAACATATAACATGCAGACATTTCCGGAAACGAACGTAATCGTATCCTGGAAGACAGAACGAAAACGAAAGTAAACAACACTATATAACAATTAGAACGTACACTATTAATTAATTCCGGAACGGAATATAGTCGTATGGTGAAAGACAACTATATTCCATTCCGAAATTATTTTGTGTTTGAATTTTTTTTCTTTTCACTTTTTAATTTTTTTTCGTGTCGTCTTTCGGGATATTACATTCCTTTCCGGAATTGTCTGCATGTTTGTTGACAACAGCTAATATTGGTTTTTCTATTTTCGCCTTCTCACTCTTAATCCTATTCAGTGGTTGCAATCAGTGAAATATTAATCACTGGAGTTTCAGATAACAACCCGTTTCTGACTGATAAACATTTGGAATTCGCTGAAAAGACGAGTAACAGGCATGTGAAATTCACTGAAAATAAGTGCAAATCACCTTTAAACCAGTTACGTTTAGTCACGGAAATAATAAGCACGGTTTCATTAAGGGCGTTCACGTGGCAAAATGCATAGTTTTATATTTGTACGAGATTGTGTTAATTTTATAGACGTTATTTGTTACATTTTCCACTTTAACATTTTTTTAGCTCTCATAGTCTTCCCATAGCGGCATGTCAAAGTCAAATTTTGCAAGTTACGGGAACATTCAAACAACTAAAACCAACTAACACACTCGAATGAAATCATTTACACTGAAATTATATATTTTAATGCACATACTAAATGATTTAAAAAGACACAATATCATTTTTCAGTATTTATTTTTATTTGAAAATAATGACAGTTTTCTTATTTTATGGCAACATTTCAAAATACAAACGGTCTTTGTTATAAAATTTACATCTTTTAGCATATGGCCCAAAATATCTAATTTCAGAATAAGCCATTTCGTTCGAGTAAGTTAGTAGGATATTGTCAGTCGTATGTTCCCGAAACTTCCGAATTTAAGCTTTGACACGCCGCTATGGGAAGTCTATGAGAGCTAAAAAATCTTCACAAGTGGAACATGTAGTCACAAGTAAAGTCTTTAAAACTAACACTGTGTCGTACAAATATATAATTATGCATTTTCTCCACGTGAATACCCTCAACTTCAGTTGCACATTTTTGACAGAAACAGCTATAATTTCACAGAAGTGGTTCCATTTTCACTGATTCAAAGTTTAGTGTGTTGTTTTATTGTTGCTTTTTTCTGCAACGCGGCAACATTCGCTCATAATGCGTGTGTCTATAAACTCCAGTTCAGTCCATATTACTAACCCATTGCAGGAATCGTTCGACGATCATTGCATATGCTAACATTGACTCGTTATTTCATACCTGTGGTCGCAAACTAAGCAAGCAGAATTTAAAACATTATTTTCTTTCATCTCTGCCTTCAGTAGTAAAAACGTCTTGTCATTTAATGTGGGTTCCTGATTTTCGTAAGACAGACTTGATTAGTGTTTGTGGGCCACCGAAAACGCACCAATCATACGTCGCGGTTTTAGTGCTTCCGTTATAAACTGCCAAAAAACCAAGCAAATAGAGACGCACTAGAATCATTTGGGTGCGCGTGCGTGTTTTCAATGTTGTGTTTGAGCGCCTCATTTTTGACAATTGTTCACAACATGAGGTAAGAGGAGTAATAAGACCCACTTTCAAACCAAACAGTTCCTGAACTTCAGGTAATGGTGGTAGCAAAACAAAATAATTCAAACGAAATATGATTGTTGCTATCTACTGCAGTTAATTGAAGTGACAAATAATTGTAGTGAGAGGTAAAACTAACATACAGGTACAGTAAGAAATCATTGTAAGGAGCGTTAGTTCCTGCACCGACATGTAATAAGGTCCATAATATGAACGGTATCCATAAATTCTGCATGAACAGAAAAATGTTTAAATACGAAGACAAAGTATTTGTTTCTGCTTCATTTGAGATAGTTAAGTTACTAAGTTTTGTTGGAAAATAGAAAATGTATTATTGCTATTATTATTCAGATGTCCTGTCTTCTGGTTAAGTACACCCCAGCTAATTTCTACTGCCACATTATTAAACATACACAATAGATAAACAATTAAACCGCCATTAATGGAAAATAGACACTTATTGCAGGCAATAAGACAGATTATTTAACTCATGCGGGCCTTATTTCCTGCAACGTTGACGTGTCAGTTTCAGGTTATCCCGCCTTTTTCTGAACGTCCCAACTAGTTACAATTACATCGTTTAACTGATTCATCTATGCACAATAAAATGGAAATATTCACTAAGTTATACACGGACTTCACCAAAAATTTTCGTAATTGTTACAAAATATTTTTGTAGTCGCTGTAAAACTTTATTGAGGGCAGCAGGTTTTTTTTGTGACCACCACAAACATGTGGAAAGGTTCATGATGACAAAATATTTTGTAGTGTCCAATAAGATTTTTTTCTTAGTGGAATACTTAATTTTGGTACTGAAATATAACGTTATCCGACTGGAATGTATGAAAACATAAATATTTTATCTGGCCCTGCTTGTCCCGCTCCTGCTGCACACACAATTGAAAGCCACTAGCTTCCATTATCCACCGCTAGATGGTACTCTTGGTAGGTTACATAGTGGGCCGGTTAGCCACAGAAAAATCTCGGTTACTACAGAAATACATGTTCGGATCATATTACCTGGTAGGCCTTAACACCTCATATCTTACTAGCTTTTCCGAAGGTTTATCAACTTTTTCAGCATTTGGTAATTTACGTAGTTATCCTCAATTCGCCTTTACTTTCTTAAACAGCTATCTGTTTTGTACTCTGAATTCTGCCGATAGAAAAGAAATAATATATAAACTTGTATATCTTACTGGAGAAGTCAGAATTACAAAGGCAGCAATGTCTTTCACGTAAAACATTATTCAGATCATAAGTGAAACATTTCTGGACACCTTCAGAGAAGCTAGTAATAGTGAAATACAAGATGTCAGGTCACCTGCACGCGTTTATATGTACTAAATGTAGAGTGCTGTGTCTTTTGGTTTTAAAATTGATTTAGATTTATAGACTGATTGACTGCACGTTCCACATCATACATTGTGTATATTTTATTCTGCCATCACTTGGCTGTATCGGCAAAATTGTTATGCGTTACGTTTCTTGGGGAAAGCAGTGGCACTATATCAGTTGCCTTACGAAAATGTAAGTCGAAAACATGAGTTAAATTTATCAATAATGTTAATAAAGTGTGAATAATGGAACCTTGAAAATTTATACTAAAATGTCAATGTTTTAAATGCAAACGAAAAACCTCTTGTTATTGAACCACGACACAAAAATGTACCCTGAACAATGTACGCTGAAATTGTGTATTTTATTTCAAAGAATTATTTCCGGAATTAATTCATTTTTCCTGCCGCGGTATTAAAATATATAAAACGGAATAATTCACAGAGAGCATTTTACGATTTTTATAAAAAAATTTTAAAATAATAATTTATTTTTATTCGTATATAAATTTTTGTTTTTCAAAACATTGTATAAGCAATGCGTTAGTGGCACTTTTCTAAAGGAAGGAAGCTCTTGTGTCTTTTTTTATTTAAAATCATCGGAAACTTGGTAGCTTGAATTCTGGTCAACATAATACACGTAATAGAAGTTCAAGAACTTTGGTAACAGAAAATGTAACATATTTTTATTAAAATTGCAGGGGGAATAAGATAACTTTTTTTATACCTGTGAGTTTAACACTGGACCTCTGGCGGAGGATTAGATACGGCTGTGATGGCGGTGATTGGCAAGGAAGTGGGAGGGTCATAACGTTAAATATGTATGGCTAAACAAAAGAATATCAGTGACTTGATGACAGTGGTGCAGGTTGAACGATATTTACAATGTTTAAAGTGTTCTATTAGTTAGGAAAAAAAAAAAGAGAATTGGGTAGATGGGGAGCGTACCTATTATACGCAAGTATTTTAACAGAACCCCGGCGGCTTCGGTCCCGGATATTTTCACATGTTGGACACGTGGCAGACGTTACCGTTGGCCGGCGGGTTTTCACGAGTTTTCGCGGAAAACTCCCGTTTCCCCTGGAGTAAGTGACATACGGTCCTTGGTAAATGCACTAAATGCCGAAATTCCAAAATTAAAAAACCAGAATCTTAAATAAACATTAGTGTGTAAAAATTTTGTATCGCTTTCAAAATATCCGATGACGTCTTTTCAGTGAGGCAAGCTGGGAACACGAAAAATGTTCCAAAAGTAAAAGTTGAAGAGGTACGCAATTTTGGAGGGATTATTTCTGCGATTACTAGAAAAAATGATATGGTGGATTCCTGACCAGAATGAGAATGCATATGAAATAAAATAACAGAGAAAAAGCGTGTCTTTAAATTAGAACAAAGAACATTTTTAAGGACATTTGGTAAATGGTGGTAAAATTAGTAATTTTTGGGGAATTCAGGAATATTTGAGAAAAATTTCTGACCTTTGGTAACCTTGAGGTCACGGCGTCAAATATCTCACGGAAAAAATATTTTGTTACAGCTACAAAATCTTTTGTAGCTATTCCCCTGCAAAATTTATTTTTTGGTAATCACAAAAATATTTTGTTGTCGCCACTAAAATTTTGTGGCCACCATTAAAATATTTTCTAGCTACTACAAAATAATTTTTCCGGAAGACTTTCTACAAAGTTATTCTTTCAGTGCATCAAATAAGCCAACGTCCAAGATGCCGACATGGGTCGTGTGAACATCGCCGAATTCTGAATTCTATCCCTGATCCATTGTTCCCAAACATACCACGCTATACTACTGTCGTTCAGATTCTGAAATCTCAATGTCGTAAATTACCAAAATGATTCCGTCACAATTATGGACTGCCAGAAGGTCTCGGTAAATCGTTTCCTAACCATACATAATAAATCAAAAATCGCTGATATTTTATGGCTATATGTCTGGCGCACGAACTCGTTACGTCTACAAACATTTTTTTTTCATCTAAACACTTCTTTCGAGACTTGATGAGTTGGGAAAGAAGATAGCAGCCGTGAAATTATGTTGACAAATGTAAAAGCTTTGTCAAGTTTAAATTGCCCACCAATGGGAAGAATGATACATAACTACATAAGACACCAATACAAACGAATTGGAGTGAAAATAGGATGTGTGCATGGCTTGTGGAAAGGATAAAGGGGTAGTGTCCGTAAACCAGACGAATTCTTAGTCCAATGAGCAAGCTATGACAGATTTAATCTGCGCGCCAATGGGAGGAATCATACATACGGTACCAATATAAACGAATATGTGTGAAAATAGAGTCGTATATCCCATTTTTACTATATTGCAAACACTTTGCAATACAATTTTAAGCTGTAGAACATGTGCGATGAGTATGGCCACGATTTTGTCGCGAAAAGATTTCTGCCCCGCTTTGTTTCAGAGTCTCACGTGCATATCGGTAGCTCTGCTTCATGGTTACTGGCAGCATGTCTTTGTTCAGACACGTCTCTCATTTGACTGCACCAATCAGAATAAGATTAATGTAACTCCGTACGTCTGTAATTAGCTAAGTCAAGTGAAAGTTAAATCATACAATCACAGACGATGTAGCAAAGCAGCAGATGTGCACATGACGCTGTGGCGTGTGGTTCGCCACATGCTTATTTTGTTTGACTTGCTGTGGTTGCAGTGGATGCCAGTGGTTGATTGCCGACTTTGTATTTATGGGAACTTGTTTGTTGGAGTGATATCCGAGAAGAGCCGAAGTACGAGGGACTATTTGCTTGCGCGGAGTGGTGCGGGGTCTGCTGGATTCTCCGAGCCTTCCTACG
>PNEQ01071471.1:0-30056 GCA_003012365.1 Medauroidea extradentata
GACTACCTCTGGCTACACAAGAGACTGTGGATGGCATCTTGAAAGAAATGAAGGACTTGGATGTGATCGAGCCGTCGGTCAGCCCTTGGTCATCACCTGTTGTGTTAGTTAAGAAGAAAGATGGGTCCACAAGATTTTGCGTGGATTACCGCCGGCTGAATGATGTGACCAAAAAGGACTGCTACCCCCTCCCCCGGATCGATGAGACACTGTACAGCTTGACAGGGTCACAATGGTTCTCTACACTTGACATGAAGAGTGGCTACTGGCAATGTGAGGTGGCACAAGAGGACAGGGAGAAGACAGCCTTCTCTGTGCAAGGGAAAGGAACTTGGCAGTTTAAAGTCATGCCGTTTGGGCTATGCAATGCCCCTGCTACCGTCGAACGACTAATGGAAAAGATCCTACCTGTAGATATTTGCCAAGTTTACTTAGATGATATCGTGGTCACCGGTAAAACATTTGAAGAACACCTTAACAGATTAGATTCCGTGTTTCAGAAAGTGGCTGCTGCAAATCTGAAACTGGTTACCAAGAAGTGCCACTTGTTCCAAAAGAAAGTCAGTTTCCTAGGGCATGTGGTATCAGCTAATGGAATCCAGACTGACCCAGAAAAAACCAGGGCAATAAAAGACTGGCCACAACCAACAGACAGGACACAGGTGAGAAACTTTCTAGGACTCTGCGCTTATTATCGGCGATTTGTACATGGATTTGCTACGATTGCCAAGCCACTACATGAGCTTACTGAAACCAAACGAAAATTCCTGTGGACATCTAAATGTGAAGCCTCTTTCAGAAAATTAAAAGAAGTTTTAATGTCCCCTCCAGTTTTGGGCTTCCCCGATAATGAAAGCGAGTTTATATTGGACACAGATGCGAGTGATGTAGGCATAGGTGCTGTGCTATCGCAGGTTCATGATGGAGTAGAGAAGCCTCTAGAATATTTCAGCAAAGTGCTGCAGAAACCAGAGAGAAATTATTGTGTCACTCGCAGGGAGCTAATGGCAATGGTGAAGTCCATATCACATTTCCATCACTACTTATATGGCAGACACTTTACTTTGCGAACAGATCATGCTGCTCTATGCTGGCTACTGAACTTCAAGAATCCCGAAGGACAAATAGCTCGATGGATACAACACCTTCAAGAATACAACTTTGATATACAACACCGTACTGGTCGCTCCTACAATAATGCAGATGCATTATCTCGCAGACCTTGTGACCCCAACTTTCGCCATTGCGAACGGCAAGAGGAGAAAAGTGGAGGAGTGCGCTATGTTAGAACAACAAGGCTTCAGGCATCAACAGCAGATAGGAAGTTCTCCTGGACTGATGACAAAATAAGAGAAGAACAACAAACTGACCCAGACTTGTGCCCAATTCTGGATTGGAAAGAGCAGGACCACCGGCCAGAATGGCAGGAGCTATCTGAAAAGAGTGCTACAACAAAGGCATATTGGGCACAGTGGAATTCACTTGTTCTGAAGAATGGTGTACTCTACCGGAATTGGGAGAGTGCGGATGGCAGACATGAACACCTACAGTTGGTCCTCCCAGAGAACAAGTTCCCAGAGGTATTGAATGAGCTCCATAATTCGGTGTCAGGCGGTCATTTCGGCATTAATAAGACACTCAACAAGGTTCGAGAGAGATTTTTCTGGCTTGATTGCCGTGAAGATGTCGACAGATGGTGCCGAATGTGTGACGACTGTGCCGCAAAGAAAGGTCCGAGGGTCAGAGGCCGAGGTCGTCTCCAGAAGTACAATGTTGGTGCACCATTCGAGAGAATGGCGGTTGACATCTTGGGTCCCTGGCCAATAACCGAGAGAAACAATCGGTACTTGCTGGTGGTGCAGGACTACTTCACCAAATGGCCAGAGGTTATTCCCATACTAAATCAAGAAGCCAGCACGGTGGCTGATGCACTGGTCGCACATGTGTTCTCGAGGTTCGGGGTGCCATTGGAGCTTCACTCGGACCAAGGAAGGAATTTCGAAGCGGCCCTTTTCCAAGAAGTGATGAAGATAATGGGTATAAAGAAGACCCGAACCACTCCGCTACATCCACAGTCTGATGGAATGGTCGAACGCCTAAATCGCACCCTGGAACAGTACCTATCCATCTTTATATCTGATAAACAAAAGGATTGGGACTCCATAGTACCGCTCTTTCTGCTAGCATACCGCTCTGCCATTCATTAAGCATCTAAGGTGACACCGTCAAGAATGCTGTTTGGAAGAGAGCTCCGTCTCCCGAGCGACCTGATGTTCGGACGACCGGCGGAGGAAGACCAGATTGCATCTCCAGTGTATGCCAGCGAGTTACGTCGCAAGTTGGTTCACACTCACAACTTTGCCAGGCGACACCTTAGGATCAACACCGACAGGATGAAGACTCGCTACGATAGGAATGCACCAAATGAAACATTTCAAGAAGGTCAACTAGTGTGGTTGTACAACCACAGAGAAAGAAGGGGTATTGTCCCAAGCTGCAGAAGAATTGGGAAGGCCCTTATGAAATAGTGAAGAAGATCAATGACGTTGTGTTTCGGATTGTTCGTCGAGGCTCTCGGGCGAGAGGACCTAAAGTAGTACACATCGACAGATTAGCCCTCTACGATGGACCTGAGGCTGTTGTGTCTGTTAGTGCTAGAGGAAGGTGCTACGCCTGTGGAGAGAGACTGGTGAAGACATCTTGGTGACGTCAGAGTCTACTGTGAGGCGGCAGGCGGCTACCTTCGGAGCAGTGTTGGGCGAATCAAGGGAATGCTGCGGCGGGCTGACAGGCGAAGAGGAGGTGCGCGACGGGAGTCGAACCGAAGACTTCAAGAGTGAAGACATCGGTGCACTCGGGGTGCTGCGCAGCACATGGTGAGCCATCACCACTTCGGACTGATAAGGTTGTACATTGTCCCTATTTGAAAGCCTGTTGATTGGATATATGACTGAATTTTATTGTGATTTGTACTGTTTAATTAATTGATGGTAGACATTTTTTTGTGCTTTAATTGTCCATGCTAATTAATGTGTCACAGGAGTAATTGTGTGCATAACTAATTGTGTTGTGAGAGTTATAGTTGATTACTGTTTTGTGTATTTCGTAGCTTTGTGAGCTATTAAATCCAGTACTTAATTTAACTATTTATTTCTAATAATAAGACCTCTATCCCGAAAGAACTCATGGGAATTGCCCACATATAAAGTTTATGTCTCAAACTTGTAACAATATTGTAATGCTTCGTAACTTTTTTGCAAATTGATTTTACTATGCAATGTAAACTGTATGAGTATAGCTAATTTTTTGAATTAAAAGGAAATTTCGGTAATTAACTAATTAGCAACTATTTTGCAGGCTTCTGTCTCGACAAAATTAGAGTATGCAGTTTAAATCAGTCATAACAAAGTTACGAAGCGATTTTACGATATCGGCTCGCTTTTATGTTTTAAAAGATAATTGTCGTTAAATGCGAAGAAACTCGGGTCCATGCCCTTAAAGAACTTTCTTTAAGTCTCAAGGAGGCTCATCAATTTACTTTTCAAGTGGTTTAAGAATGTAAGACCTTCAACCTTCATTTACAATTTTTTTTAAATATTAGAATGTTGGTAGAAATCAACCCACCATTGTAAAAAATGACATTTCACTGTCTCAAAATAATGTTTATTCACGTGAACATATTTGAACTGTTTTCCTATTTCTAACCATTTACAAACTTTTGAGCATTAAAAATCGGCAAATAAATGTTTTGTAAAATTATTAATTTTTCACAGATAATTAGGTCAGTTTCGCGTGGTTTTGATGAGAGTGTTCTACACAAGGAAGCGTATCTTAAGATGTTTGAGTTCCACTTTGACATACCCGTAGTGTAATATTACCAAAAAAAATCTTTAGGTACCAAATATTCCACTAATTTATATGCAGAGATATTCTGTGGTGTTATACTGCGGCGTCCATTGTTGAAAGTCCGTTACTGGAATATTTTCAATAGTTATGCAAAATACTTCTGAGATTAATAAAGGTAACATGTATAACATGCCATCGGCTTGTCACCAAACAAAAACGTATCTCACAAAAAATGTTCGTTATTCGCTACTCTCTGAATATGCAAATCATAAGAAACATGCGCATTAATTAAAAAGCTGTACCACTTTTATAGCTAAAACCTGTCCGCGAACCGCAACAGTGTTGTTTTTTGACTGACAGGCAACATAAACAAATAGCACGTAGGGGAAAACACGATGTTCCACGTTACTGTCAGTGTCTGTGGCCTGATATAAAATTGGAATGTTTGCGTGTGCGAGAGAGGATTTTTTTTTTTCAAAACGAAAATATTAACTTTGAGACGAGATGCGATAGCGCAACATGGGAATTTATTTATAATTCTGATTTGTAATACAACTGCACAGTATATATGAACAGTAAATCGAGTTTTACACAGCCAGAGAACTTTTTTAATACAAGAATGTAGGAGACTGCGTTATTAAATTAACAAAAACGTTGCCAGAAAATTTTATATGATATTCAAATACAGCGTGAAAGTTGGGAAAATAAACGTCAAGTACTATGAAAATATTTAGAATTATAATATTGCTATTAAACTGTCCCAAATACAATTAGCAATTTTTTGTTTCACGACTTCAATAAACTTTCATTTGAAGTGTATACGTAATGACACGGCATGATTATAACTCTTGATTGTGCAGAAAGTAAATATTTAGAAATAAGAAAAGCATTATTTGATAAAAATTCAATTTTCCTAAATAAGAGTGATTCTGTTACAATTTCCACGTTGGCATGGCAAAGTAATTGGTTTTGTTCACATTTTGAAACCACCTTTGAAATTCTAGTTTATGATCCGAATTTTCTCAACATATCACAAACAAAGATGAATTACATAACGATGTTTTAAAACTTTTTTGACTATCGTTATGTAAACTGCCGGAAAATCAAAGATAAAACTGTCTGTCTACATACAAAAAAATAATGTGACCATCATTTAACCGCATACAACTATTTCGACATTGCGAAATATCGCCATTTGATGCTGTCATTGATCCAGTACGTCCTACTAAACAAAAACTTAGAAGTGGCCAGCACCTAGCGTTTCTTTTACAAACGCACACAGAGCTGTCAGCGGTGACGTTACAATGCCAGGTTTGTATGCAATACTTCATACACGCGGAGGTTAAGGGCGCGAATTACCGACATTTTCATCACAATTTTTTATTTGTAAGAGATATTTTTTTTCCTTATTTTATACACAAAATGTGACTAAATTTGGCTCTTATGAAACTTTTTTGTCTCTCGTAGTTTTCGCGGAATGCCTTGTTAAATCATATTTTGCATGTTTCTGTTTCAAGGACGCACTAAAACCAACTGATATACCAAACTAAAAAAAAATCACAGTGGATAAAGAAACTGGAGGCTACAACGCCATTCTCATAAAAATGAAGAATAAAAATTATTTGTATTTAATAATATTGAATTTTTAAAATTATTATTTTTAGTTTCAGAATTTTTTTAAATACAAATAATTTTAATTTTAATTTTTTTTTTGAGCATAACATTGTAGTCTGTAATGTCTTTATCCGCTGTGATTTTTTTTAGTATGGTATATCAGTTGGCTTTAGTGTAGTCGTTAAAACAGAAGCATGCAAAATATGACTTTAACAAGCTATTAAAGCGAAAACTATGAGAGATAAAAAGTTTCATTACAGCCAAATTTAGTCACATTTTGTGTTTAAAATAAGAAAAAAAATATCTGGCACAAATAAAAAATAAAAATAATGGTGATAAAAAATTGTGGTAGACCGTGCCCTTAACATTGCATGATAAGCTCATAGAACGGCGAATAAAACACAAGTGCAAAGTGACACTGTGCAGCTGACGTTACACAGCTTCATCGTTAGAAACTTAACGAGTGTGTACGCAAGAATACATGACAGTTCGTATGCACAACATATGGCTGTGCTGCATCATTACGTGTCTAACTATAGGGTGTTCAAGTGGGTTCAGTATCAAAATTATGTATTTTTACGAAACAGTATTAGTTTTGTAGACTGTACTTGTGAGTATAGTTTTCTCTTACGAAACAATTTCAGCTCTCATAGTTTTCTCATAACGGTGTGTCAAAGTCAATATTTGCATGCTAAGCCGCCATGCAATAAAAGTGAAAACCAGTTGACTTACTTTAACGAAATAATTCACAGTGAAATAACATTCCACGGGCTACGTCACTCTAAGAAATAGTTTGTAAATTTACCAGACGTGCGTATAGGAACGCTAAGGTAGTAGGAATGGTATAATTGTTTCCCAGACATCCATGGTAGCACACCTAGACTTTTTATAAAACAGTCAAATGTATACTGAAGTTACCAGACTTGTATTTTAACAATAATAAAAATTTGCATATTTACAAGGCGGGAGTATGGTAACTGTACCATACCGCGTCTGGGATAATAACTTCCTAAACATTCGAGGAAGTTCTTTTACAGTCCACTCGGAGTTTTTGTGATATTATGTTATAACATAATATCACAAAAACTCCGAGTGGACATTTTCGTTTTGTGTTTTAAAAAAAGTGGCTGCACTTGCAAGTTATATTCTGTACTGTTTCGGTGTAAATTATTCCATTTGTGTAAGTAAATTTAGTTTCACTATACGCACGGCAGCGTAACATGCAAATTTTAACATTCGCGAAACACAATGAGATAACTACGTGAGCTGAAATTGTTTCGTAAGAGGAAACTGTACTAATAGGGCCTAAGTACCGTTTATAAAACTGACACTATTTAATAGGAACACTGAAAAAAGAGTATAGTTGCAGGTACCATAATTCTGTTAAATTAGGGAGAACAAAACAGTTTGTTTGTCGGTACTACTGTAGACAGTCCCATCAACAATCTGTTTTGTAGAAGAAACAAAGAACCTTGTTGCTTTTACACACCAGATGGTAACTTCTACAGCACAGATTGTCGAAGGAACTGTCCAGAGTAGTACCAACAACCAAACTGATTTTTCTGTCATCATTTTAAACAGAAGTATGGTACCTACAACTATACTATTTTTTCAGTGGATATAAAATTATGATTTTATACCACTTGAACCCGCTTGAGGCTTTCGTGTGGCAAAAATGTATAATTATAACTGCGCGACGTAGTGTTTGTTTTAAAGACGTTAGTTGGGACTATATTTTCCAGTTGTAAAAATGTTTTAGCTCTCATAGTTTTCTCATAGCGGCATGTCAAAGTCAGAATTTGCAAGTTACGTGAACGTAGGAATAACAAAACACTGTGACTTACTCGAATGAAGTAATTTACACTGAAACTAGTTATTACAGGCCATATGCTAAAATATATAATAAACGCCACACTGTTCGTTTGTCTTTATTAAAAATTTTCGTAAATACAGTAAATTGTCATCATTTTCACATTTTCTTAAAAAGTGCAATAGAATTTCAGCGTGTTTTTTTTTTTTATAGTTTAGCATTTGGCCTATAACATTTCAGTGTAAATTATTTCATTCGAACAAGACAGTTAGATGTTATTTATATGTTCCCGTAACTTGCCAATTTTGATTTTGCCATGTCGCTATGGGATGACTATGAGAGCTAAAATTTTGTGCAAGTGGAACATGTATTTACGAGTAACGTCTATAAAACGAACACTATCTCGTACAAATATAAAGTTGTACATGTTGTGCCGATACTGCAGTCCTATACTTGTGCAGTGCCTGTCACACATTGTCTGTCAAGTTGCTCTCATGTTCCTTACACCGGTCTATCGATTGTTATTGGGTGGGTTATCACCGCGTGCACAACATATTACCTACATACCACGCACTCTCCCGTCGCCTTTGAATGCTTTGTACAGGTGCTAATTACTTGCTCAAAAACCACCATTTACGTTCAGTAGAACGTACAAGGATACTGATTACATCAAACAGCAGTATCCCGTGACAGAAAAAAAACTGAATGCTAAGAAATGGAGAATAACCTTAATTTTTGTGTGTAGACGGATGGGTTTAATGTTGAATTTTCCTTAAAATTTACGTCACGAACGCTGAAGCTGTTTTTACCTACTCGATTTCGTTTTTAATCGCAAAAATAAAAAAAAATGACTCGAATATCGTTCGTCGCCACTTTTCACAAGGATTAAGTTTCCGAAAAATGTCCAGTGAATATCCGACCAGTCCGTATAGTCTATAAAAATATAATGTAACATGTCTACAATACCTTGCGAAATTGTTAGATCACTTTGGTGCTATTCTTAAATCTAAATCGGAAATCAGCATGATTATACAAGAGATTTTTCACTAATGTTTAGTGGAACAGTTTCAACATATTAAATCCGTGTTAAGCCACACGTAATCACTGAGTATTCACTGATTACTAGTGATGTTTTACTTACGGTTAGTGGAACAGTTCCTACTTATGAAATCAATTGTAAATCACTGGTAATCGTTGCATATTCATTGATTACCAATGAAGTTACGCTGATGGTAAGTGCAATAATTAATCAACGAAAATTCACAGATACCGATCCAGAGTGCAGTTATTTCAGACAAATATGATGCTCTGTTGATACCTACCATAATAACTGTCAAGTTATCTCGTTATATACTATACAAGTGACGCCGTCACACTTGTACAATGAGTGCCTCTCAACCGATAGTACACATTTGCCAGCATATCTTACACGTTACAGCTTGGAAATCGGTCATTCAAGCTATACTTGCGTACCGGTATCTTCACTTATCCAACCTGATACAAAGAGATAACGAGAAATGGTACCATCACTAAACTATATTATACAGTACGACAACGATTCAGTCCATGGGCTTCTTTCCACACCGTAAGAGGCAGGAGGGGGGGGGGTGATTTCTAACAGGGCCAAAAATCTACATCTAGACTTAATGACAAAATTTACTAAAGGAAAAAATGTTCTGATAATCTAGAATTGTTTTGTACTGTATTTGTCACAATTTTTTCAATTACAAAATTTGTAGTAACACAATGACTGTAACAACTAAAAATCAACGTTTATAAAATCACCGAAATCATCATAGATATTTGTCATCACTTGCATATTAATCAGCAAAAATTTAAAACAGAAAATTTTGAAACCATTACTAGATTACCCATCAAAGTCCGCAGGCTTCAGCGGCAAGACATGCCTTCCGAAACTTTGGGAATAAATACGAACAACGACGCGAATACAACCAGTAAATGTAGAATATATACTCACCTAAGGATTTATAACTTAAAAGAATTCTTTTGAAGCCATGTTTGTTTTACCCTTTCAGCAGGTATTTATCTGTGTGACTTGTCCATAATATAGCAGTGCTTGGTAATGAACAACGGTTAAACGTCCAAAGCAGAAGGTTTAAAAATGGTGTATTTATAAGGTGTTTTTATATATGTATATATATATATATACATATATATACACATACATATACATGTATATAGGTATATGCACATACATATTGTACGTAACATGTAGGTATACTTACGTTAATTGTTGCTATTTTATTATCATAAAAATTTCGTCAACAAGAATATCATGAAAATCACCCTACATACATTACAACGTAAAATTTTAAAATCTAAGTCGAAATTGTAAACCAATGTACGTATTTGCCACTAGAACCTCAATTGAAAGAACAGATTATCTACTAAACGTTCATTGAAAACAAAAATGGCTGGGTGGGAAACTTCAAAGTTGGCAGCACTACAGCGAGCACAGGAGGTAAAGGTAGGGAAGGGGAGAAAGAGAAGGGGGGGTAGTGGAGTGGTCGCGTGCTCGTGTCCTGGTCAAGGTCACACACGAGCAGGCTCGCACGCGCCTGTCTGGGGAACCTGCTGGCCTCTCAGAAACGAGAGTGCTGGCACACTTACATCACGCGCGGCAACTTCAACCTCCCACCTGTCCATACATTATCCGATTTTCTCTAAACGGTTCATGGCAAGTGGTATATTGTATAGGCGGTTCAGGACAAAGTGAACACTCCAAAAAGCCCTGCTAAAGTTCTATTTTCCGCCAATTCGTATCTTTCCGCGCGTAACCACTAACGACTGGACATGTCTACCCACTCAGGACACATCACTTAATGTTTCCGCATGTAAGATCAACTGTGCAGTCAGTATGAATTAATAAATTTTAAAAAAAGTTTATAAGTTGTATAAAATGCAATTATGTCGATTTCGGTCGATTTTGTTTCTGCATTGTTGCATTTAAATAGGAAATTACACGGAACTATATTGTGAAATTTCGCTGCCAACCGTATAAGCATTAAGGTAACTTGTAGTTAATGTTGAATTATATGCAGTAACGACTAGTGATATTTTTCAAAGGTTAAATTTTTAGTGCTCACTTTATCCCGAACAACCTACAGTAATGCATTTCGCCCTTTTTATAGTTCATCATATCAACTTATCACCTATTCACACCTGGTACATAAACGATGTTGTAGCGTGCCAAGCCTGTTCTTTTTCACACGTAACCGCTAAATTTATTTCTATTACGCTTGAACATGAAAAGAATACGTACGTCAAACCATACTTCAATAATTTATAAAATGCAACACGGATAATATAAATATGATTATAATGCCTTTAAAAATGGACAAAAAACTGTACTTTTTAGATTGCTGTACTTACTCCAAAAATACAAACTAGGCTGGTAAAACAGAAAACCAAAAGCCTACGTTGTACTTCACCACAAACATTCCACAAATTAATGAGTGCTGTCTCCTCAACTATTAATTATAAATTAGCCAAGCTACGTGTGGAATTTTAACCTATTTCCTAAAATTGGTTTCTTTTATCTGAATTATATGAAAGTATATAGACTAGTATTTTGGCTGCCTACTGCAGAACCCTGCTGGTAGCATAGATTGGGGATTAATGTTTAATTACGTTCAATGTAGCTCAGTATTCGTCTGACCTACACATATGCAACGTCTCAGATTTTTTTTTTCGATGTAGACCACAATGCTGTAAGATCTTTGACGCTGTTTTTCATGCCTTGAACAATGTGAGCAAACACGTATTTAAAAAAAACAATTTAGAAACACTTGCTCATAATTTGTTTACACATATTATGGACGCCGGCTACCACGTGTGTTTGTAATTTTTTTTTAACGAAATTAGTCCACATTTGACTATTGTGCCAATATACGAAAAGAAAACTTACTTCGGAGAGGTACGAAATGCTTCTGTTCAGACACCATGTTCATTAAAAATTCTATTTATAAGCTATCCAATACACGACTATTCAGCGTGACGGTCTTTAAAATATGCTAACCGGAAGTATAAGAAACTCCGATAGAAACGTGCAATAAATTTTGCTACAGACGTTTCACAAGTAAAATTATATTTGTACCTCGGAGGCATAAGACACTATGTTCACTTTTTTTTCTAAAACTGCACTTTTTGCCATAAATAAGTACTTTGTAGTGACATACAACACGGAATCTGTGTTGTGTAAAAAAAAACCTTATTTTTCGGTATTACATAGCTGAATTCACTAATGAATTACAAACTTCCAAATGCACTCCTGAAAAATATTTTTGTGACATAGTGTCTTATGCCTCCCAGGTACAGACGTGATATCATCGCTTATAACCCATATTAAATAGATCAACGTGTTCTTGCAACTATTTCAGCACTTGGCTCGGTGTTTAGATGCGGCATTTGATGTGCCCTTCAAGGTCACCCTTAGAGCTTCGTCACTTCTGAGCCTCTAAGACGCTGGTAGGCGGCGCCTTCAAGTCCTGATTTTCCTCTTCCCAACGCTATAAAATAATTTTTTTTTTTTTTCGAAAATGACATCGTGAAACGTGATTGAGCACCACCGAATATAAGTCAACATGTAAATCCCTATTCTAGTTATCGCCAGGGTTCCGAGGCAGGTAGGGCTCTTGATAGCGAGTAAATACGTTGAAATAAAGGCATGTTTAAAAGTAAGTTTCTATATGTATAAAGAAGAAAACACACACACACAGATATTTTGTAATGTACTGTATAATCTACATGGAATGTAATTTTAACGTAAGGATGACCCAACATTTAAAACTGAGCTATTGGATAACGTAACCTTAGTAAAAAAAGATTGTCCTTTTGTAGCGACTGGCTAGGACTCATAGTTTTCGTGCAAAACGCGCGTCAAGTTTTGGCGTTGTGACACAGAGTCTAGTGTGTTTACAACACTGCGTACACGGGTGTCTGGTATATTCAGCAGCGTCGAACAGATGATGGTGGAGATTAACTGCAAATATCACGTAACGAAGTTTAAATTGCATGTGTGTGTATTCATCTTCTACATATAGAAACATAATTTTAAATGGCTTAATGTATAATTAGTTTTCGCTATGCATTCTTGCGTTACTTGAGTATTCTCGTTGTTGTTGGGAAAGAACAACTACTGCTAAGAGAATGAGATCGTCGCCATCTTGAAATTTGTATTTTATATAATAACTTTTCTTTTGGGTACATTTGTGGAACCTTAACCTAACTCCTGGATATAATACATATTGATAGAATTTTAGACATCATAAATCTTTACTTGTCGTTACTGTTGTTACAGGTGTAACTGCAGGAAGGAAGTGATAAGAATTTTCTAACTTGAAGTTAGATCTGTAACAACAGTAACGGCAAACAAATATTTATGATTTCTATAATTCTGTACTTTCACAAAAATATGGAGCCGCTGTGGCCGAATGTTCAAGCCATTCGCCTCGCAAGGCGGCCTGGGTTCGTTTCCCGGCGGGGTCGGTCCCCGAATTTCGCATTTGGGAATCATGCAGGACGATGCCGTTGGTCGGCGGGTGTTCTCGGAGATCTCACTACCCCCCACCCCCCTTCGTTCCGGCGCGGCTCTGTATTCACCTCATATCACCCTTCACCAGCGCTAAAAACCTAGATGTTAAGTGCTGATCAAAATCGCTCACTCAAGATCAACAAAAAGTAAATTAATGACAAAATACAACAATTTAAGATAGCGGCGAAATATCCTTCTTAAATAACCCTCGGTACATTTAATTCAAACTCATTTAAAATTTCTGACGAACCGGAGAAATTAAGATCCGATGTGAGGTGACTCAGCTGGAGAAAATATTTTTAACGTAGATATACATCCCTTCTCTTGGCTAGGAGCGGAATGTGTCTAATTCAATTTCTGAAGAGTTTTTATATGCAACGTCTACCTGAAGAACAATTTTTGAAATATTATGTGCAACCCACTCATTTAAATTTCACTGTACACGACAAGACATTAATTTATATGTATATATATGTTTAGGCAATTCTTTCAATTCCTTTTGCACGAAACTGCATTAAAAAGAGTCTTCGACGATAAAACTGACGCCTTACGATTACAAGCGATAAGGCAAGTGTCATGCGAGCAGATAAGGACCTTAGAAGACATACGCAATTCTAATACGAATTCAACTGGTTGTCGTTGCTTTCGTTAACATTTGATAGGCCTGTAATTGAAAAAACTGAAACATACATTTATGGCTGTACATTTTGCAAGTTACTAGAAAAAATAGCAAGTTTTCAAAAGACGCATATTAGTTTATGTTAATTTGAATAAACCCGAGTGCTTATAATATCATGGTCTTCCTTAGAAATGCTAGGTTTCATTTATTGAAAAGTTTTAATTTATTTTGTACTGGCATTATCTATAATGTGGAATATATGTCAAAATAACAGAGTGTATCGCAGGATATACTAATTTTAAATTTCGTCTTATCCTCTACGTTATTAATACCAACAAAAATTAATAAATTAACAGTGTGTACTACGACAGGAAGAACAAGTTTTGTATGTATAACAGTTATATTGGCTTTTATTTATTCATTAAACGTTGGAACCGATCTAGTTGGTGCAATGGAACTTGTTGGACTCTCATTCGGGAGGTCCTGGGTTCTCTCCCCGCCTCTGGCCAATCTAATTTCGGTTTTCCATGGATTCCCGAAGTCGATCCAGGCAAACGCTTGAACTGGTTTCTTAACAAAGGTCCAGCTCCTGTGATTATGATAAGTTTGTGTATTACCGTCTCTACTGACCTCGCTGTCGACGAGATGTAAAGCCAACTTACCTTATCTTACTTTAAACTCTGAAATATAGAAAGTGTATAAATAATTAATAAACAGCGTATGGAGAGGATAAACGAAAGTAGGGTATCGTACCCCGAATGCAGATTTGTTTACTGGCCGCCCGTAGGTATCTGCATATCCTGAAGGAAGACATGAAATGAAGCCCTATAACGGAGAAGTGACGGAATGAGAAAGGCGGGGGAAACGGGAAATCCCCTAGAAAACCCGCTGACCAGCGGCAATGTCCACCACATTTTCCATATGAAAAAAATCCGGGCTGAACCCGCCGGGGAACGAGCCCGGAGCCGACTGATCTGACACTCGGACACCGTTGTCGCTCTCCCCCCCCCCCTTACCCAGTGTAAAAAGGGTGTTTTGAGTTTACATCATCGCATCGCGGGAACACCGCGTGTACTGGGCTTCGCGGTCCGGGCCACACTTGGGAATTACTGTAGGTGCCCGTCCTGGTTATGACTTGCCTGGGGGCTACACTTTCTCTCTCTCTCTCGCTCTCTCACCAGACTCCAGGAACCCTGGCCCCGCTGTGAGTGATATACAAGTCCCGACGAAACTCGCTCTTAATAACTTGTCCAGGGGGGTCGGTGACGCAACGCGGCGAAGGCCGCAGCATTAATTATAATTAAAGAAATCCGTCGACAGAATTTCCAGACCACAAACACGCCCCGGGCTGAATTGTTGCTCGTTGCTCCCCTGCGAGTGGAAATAAAGCCTGTCCCACGGAAAAAAAAAATAAAAGAATGCCGGACCTCGCACGATAATAAAATTAACATATTTTCCTTAATGTATGCGTATTAGAGAGTGTGTTTTCGGGGGCCACTACGTGCTCGTGCATTTTTTAACGTTGATGCTTGTGTCGCCTGCTATACTTAAGCAATTACTCTTGTCTGTGAAAGTATGCTTGCACTGCTGATTAGTATACTGTTGACGTGCTTTCCTTTTTTTTTTTTTTTCTATGTTCTCTGGAATGTTTCAAGATTAGGGTCACGTTGTTAATGCACATAAAAAGAAGACTGAAGCAAATTCAAAGATTATACAATCATGGTTATCGACTTTTTATTTTTTGTGATAAAGATTTCTAGGGACTTTTTTTAAACACCAGGAAATTAGACCATTGCACACGCCAGTTAAGCGAGTCGAACGACTTCTGAACAGCATCCCGCCTCTCCCCCCACCCCCCCAAATAGCTATGTGCTATGGGTTTCAGTTCGGGTGAAATTGTCTCAGAGCGTAGAAACTACACGGTCAACTTGACATACTTTTGGTTTACGTAAGTATCGCACTTCTCAGTTATGTAACAATGTCTCTGTTTTGCGCTACCGGTCTACGGTGCGAGAGTTGCTGGATTCGAATCCCGTTTGGGGTATGGCTGTTGTGTTGTCCTTTCACTTCACAATCATGGTCTCTTAAAACCTCGTTGTTAAAGAGCCGTAAAACCCTCTCACACATACCGCTCCCTCGTTCCTGTTCTTCAGAAAGGTAAAAGATCTGAATAGGTTGTCTCTTAATATATGTCCACGAGTAGTGTATAAACGCTAATGAATAATTTGTCACGCATCGTCTGTTTTCACTCGTAACTGATAAACTTATTCCTATAAATGTGCTAATTTCGCGTTATTGTTTGGCGATAGGCTAGAAATCACTAGTATATATTCATACTCACTCTGTACCATTACAGCCTTCTGGCGTTCGTGTATAGGATGTTTGGTAATTATACGAACAAACGATAGGTGTGTGTCTAGGACGATGAAACAAGCAAATAATACTATTAAACATAGGGTCGGGAACCAATGGTTTTCCCAACATGACACATTACATGTTACGACAGGAACGCTATAATACCGGTGTTACCAATGACCAAAACGTCAAAACGCTGCACATGTGGACGAAGACATTGCAACAAGTGTTCAAAAATGGCGTCGTTCATGTAAAGGCAGGCTTCAGCTCGTCTGCGCATCGATGCCCGTACACGTTCAAAAATTCCAGGTATGTTCCGAATGCAGTGGCAACCATCCACAATGCGTTCCTGTAGTTCGTGGACACTATCAACAGGGTTGGCATACACCAAAGATTTTAAATATCCCCACACAAAAATAATCCAATGAGTTCAAGTCGGTGGACCTGGGAGGCCATGGTATTGGCAAGCCACGACCGATACACCTGTTGTTGAACATACGTGCCACACGGAAATGTGCCGGAGCACCATCATGCATGTACCACATACACATCTTGTCACCAAAAGGCACATCATCCAAGTTGTCGAGTAGCTCGTGCTGCAGGAAAGGAAGGCACGCACGACCAGTAAGTCGGCCAGGTAGGACATGTTGCCATGACAACCGATCACCTACGACACCTGCCCAAATATTATTGGAGTATCTCCGCTGATGTGCCGTCTCAATAATAGCACGTGGATGCTCATAAGCCCCTACGTGTGTGTTGTGGATGTTTATGATACCATCTGGGGTGAAGCATGATTCGTCTGTAAATAAACCGTGCACAAGGAACTGTGTATCTTGCCCAGATTCTGCCAGGAGCCATTGGCAGTAGGCAACTCGGGCTGGAAATTCTGGTGCGGCCATTGCTTGTACACGTTGTCCCTTATGTAATAATATCCGCCATATGAGGTATGGCGAAACACCTTCTGTTGCAGAAACTCGTCTGGTACTTGTGCATGCCATTGCATCCACCTGTTGTAATACATGCTCCTCAATTTCCGGTGTCGAAGCTGTTCTTTGTCTACCTGCATGTCGCATGTTGAGATTCGGTAATATTGTTGCAATATTGCCATGTTTGCACAGGTCTATGCAACGTAACGAGAAAACTTTAAACTTCCGGATCTATGTTTACCATCATTATTGGTTTGTATTATCGTCCTCGACACATCCTTTTCGTTTGTACCTATAATTAACAAACAGCCTGTATACAGGATGTTACAAAAAGGTACGGCCAAACGTTCAGGAAACATTCCACACGCACACAGAAAGAAAATATGTGATATGGACATATGTCCGGAAACGCTTAGTTACCATGATAGAGCTCAATTCCTTACATCTCGCTATATGTCATCGTAAAAAACATTTCGTACATACACTGTTCCAATTACCCAATGGAATGTTTCGTTAGAATGTGCGTTACTTCTTAGGATCACCGCCAGGTGGGCGACGTGACGGAAGGTAATCGTGACTGCATTGCGTCTCTTCAACTCACAGTCCAGATTACCTTCCGTCAAGTGGCCCACCTGGCGGTGAAACTAGGAAGTAAAGTTAATTCTAACGAAACATTCCATTGGGTAATTGGAACAGAGTCTGTAAGAAATTTTTTTTACGATTCCATTTAATGAGATGTAAGAAATTGAGCTCTACCATGGTAATTAAGCGTTTCCGGACATATGTCCATATCACATATTTTCTTCCTTTGTGTGCGTTCCTGAAAGTTTGGCCATATCTTTCTGTAACATCCTGTATGTATGCTCGCACTTCTGGCTGCTGGATATTTTAAAGTTAACCTTATATCACTGGCTGAAAAGTCCTTCTGGCGGGCAATACAAACTGTCGACGAGTAGCAAAAGTCACATGAGTACACAGTAATATCTAATACACTATACCAATCCCGGACAGCTTGAGCGCTTTGGAGAGAATTGTATTTGTGTTATCACGTCAAACCACCAGAGAACAGCACCGTACATTTAATTGATTTTAGATGTACGCTGCCAACATAAAAATTCTAGAAAACATTTCTCTATGGAGAACATATTTTCGTTGCGTAAAGAAAATAAAAAACAGCTGTACAATAAATACGTAAATAATTAAATAAAGCATGTTAAATACTAAAATACAATAATTACACAAAAATACTATCAAAATATGAGTTAGTTTCACCTCATACCGCTAGGTTATTTTTCACAAGCCTACTCCTAGTATTTGCATAGAGCTGTCCGGTATTGTCTCTAGGGTATTTGGTAATATGCAGTCCACTCTGATGTCTGATAACAACGCTAAATTTGCGGTTCACTTCTTATTCTCATCACTTGTGGTTAAAGATTGTTTTATCGCGGGAAAACTTGATTGTTTGTTGGGTTTCAACGCAAATTCAGATTACCAGAAGGTGACTGGCTTCCGCTTTTATGTGGAGCTGTTGCCCTATTTGACTAAGTCAATAATAATTTGATGCCTATTATTGGTTTGCAGACAGCTAAGTTGTGTCAGATGTACATCATCTAATCATGTGTTTCAATTAACTACAGCGTTTTCATGGGTATGTTGGCACAAAACATTTTCGCGATATACCATCCTCTCTAATGTCGGTGTATCGCGGGAAAACTTGTATGTTTGCTGGGTTTCAGCGCACGTTCAGCTTATGAAAAGATTACTGGCATTTTACTGAATTTAGAGCTGTTGCTATATTTTACTGAGCCATTAAGAATCCCGCTATTGTAATATTTAATGCCTATTATTGGTCTGCAGACAGCAACGTTGCGTCAGACGTATATCACTCAGTCATACTTGTCGCAAGAAACTACAGTGTTTTCAAAGGTATGTTGGCACAAAAAATTTCGCGATATACCATCATGCCATTACTTTTATTTATTTAATGAAAACACATAAAGCCATAATTTTATTAAATACAGAACACATTTTACAATCATGTTTTAGGGACCCCTCCAAATGTCTAGAAATTTACTTTTCATACGCCATTCCGGAAAGGAATAATGTCGTCGTAGCCAGTACGACTACACAAAAACCAAAACTCAAAATTAAAGGTTACTAACAACACAAAACAATAAGCAATATAGAAATATAGTAGTTGTATCCAAAAGTATGACACCAAAAACTTAAGAAAAATATAAACAAAAAATTATAAAATGGTCTCTTCGTTGTCGTTGTCCTTGTCTACTTTTGTCACACAGCAAACACAAACACAGCATGATTATAAAAGAATACCCAAACATAGGATGTCGGTGATATTGAAACTAAACTATGAGAGTAGGGGAATTGCAATTTAGTAAGAACTGACATTAGTGACATCACGTTTAAGGTCCTGATCCAACACGATAGTTACAGGCAAGCGAGTGTTCTTGAGCCGAAACTGCAGTATTTATTCGTATACGAACCGTCTTCAGTGTCTAGTAAAATGTTTGCTGCCGTTTATTTTGTTAAGCTTGAAAATCAGTTGCGTCTTCGTATACTCGAGATTCACGTACGAAAATTGTTTCATGAGCGAGTGAACTTCGAAATTCGCGTAGGCCTACGGAATGTCAGTATTATAAAATATTGTCATAATTCAGAATTTTGTTAACCGTACCTTATTAATCTTGGACAATAATATTGCAGCTTTATGTTGACGCAAGAACACAAAGAATTTTATCAGAAATTTTAATGTTACCCAATTTGATAACTTTTATTAATGTCTTTAGTGTGTAATTATTTTTCAATTATCCCGACTAATGCCCCATCAAATATAAGTCAGTTCTTCGTACAAAATTTTCTGGAAAATTAATTCAATCTTTTAGTTTTTTGCAATATCCTCGAGTATTATAAATTACTTTAATGCTAATGGCCGTCACATAACGTATGACAAAAATAAATGCAAATTTAGTTAATTAATGCTTGAGATAATTGATGGCCGTAACATGTGTCAAATTATTATGATGTATGCTACCTTTCCTGCTGAAAGTAAAGCATTTTTTTTTCTCTTTCGCATTTGCCGACGCTCGAGATGTTATTCCGAAGCCACAGCATGGAGTCCAGCTTAAAACTTTTGAAATATTTCAAATGTCGGTTGGAGACGAAAATTGTGTATATTCCGGGAGATGGAAAATAATGCGCCGCCGAGCGAACAGATATACGCTGGCAGGGAGTCGTAACTCACGAAAACTCGCGTGGCTTCTTCGCTCAGCGTTTATTAAAAACGCGAGATGTCGAGTGGGGAAAAAAAAGAAATAACGGTATGATTATAACGTGCGGTGGTCGCCGCGCTAATAACTCAGGAGACGAAGACAGTTTCCACATGCCGCCTGGGCCATGTATGGTCGGCCGCACGAGGTATTTCACACGCACTTGACCTTGAGCGAAAATGCCGACGATCATCCCGGGTGGTCTATCGGAGAGTTCCTCTCTTCCGCCAACGTATTTACGGGGCCTCCCTAGATAGGACGCGTTTGTGTGTGAGAGGAATGAGCAGTAAGGTTGCCGATGACCGACGTATGTAACGCATTATCGCCTCTCCGAGCAAGACACTTAGCTGGCGTGCAGTGCTTTACAATTATCCTTTTACTTCTGGGACTTTAAAAGTGACCACATTATTTTATTTTTGGGCAGCGTAGTTCAAAGCCTAACACTTGTTTCTATAATTGTATTTTTTTTATCCGCTTGTTACATATGCAGATATGGCAGTCTGAAAACCCCATTTTTAGCCATTTTGAGGGGCCGAAAACTGATGTTTCTAATAAACGTGCCGAATTTTTAAAACTATAGCGACGTACATAGTTTGAAGCGCGTGTTCTGCTAGTTGACAAAGAAATGTAATGTGCTTTGAATAGCCGTTAACTCGTTGCAACGCTTTTGAAGCGCAAGTAGGGAGGCTCTTTTAACTCCTGTTTGTTGGGACTATGCTTAGAAAAAACACTGGAATATTCGTATTCGAAGAATTTCGGAGTAGACATGTTCGTTTACGAGTATCCGTATACTGGAAATGGTAATGTTGAATCGCGTATCATTCGTACACGAAGCTGTCAGTCGGACTCATTTCGTGCGTCAATTGTGTTTATTTTTTTATAACTTTATTCAGTGTTGTCAAATGCAGTGAATTAAACTATGCAAAAAACACAGTAAAATGTATGGTAGTCATCGGAACTTCCAGGTACAATAACAGATCACTGTGAGGGTATTACCGGACAGTAATTCAGGATTTGGCGCATTAGGACGGAATTAATGCTGGTGCTCTATGTCATGATCCTCGTACACGTGGCAACTCTGCTTTATTTTCGCGAGCACTAAACAATTATGTAATTGGGATGGATTCAAATGAGAGAAACACAAGGGACAAGCATAATGTTTGCTCATTGGTGTGACATTTTGTGTAGTTTGTAGCAATGTATTATTTTAGATTTTAGAGATGTTTAATGCGTGTTAATGCTATAGTAATAACTGTTTCAATGCGGTATATTTTAAGTTTTACCATATCTATAATTTTGAACTGAACACTATAACTGGAAACTACATTACAATTAATCGAGTACATGAAAACGAATGTTTGCTCGTTGATTTGTTCACCTTCTGTGCCTTCCTATACCAATCTTCCTATTGTTATGAAACTTTGGTGGGTCGTGCGCTCGCTCGCGAAGGTTTGTACCAAAAACAATTGGGTAAGTGAATACAAAGGGGGAGAGGGTGCCCCAGAAATTTAGTGGGGAAAAAAACTGGCGTTGTGTGTGCGCCTATAAAGGTTTTTGCCAAAAAAAATTGGGGCAGCGGCAATGCGGAGAAGAGGAGCAGCTTAGGGTACCCAAAAATATAACGGACGTAGCAACACATTCCAGGACACCTTATAACTACAGGGACGGCAGAATTTCACAATATTTTCGCTATTATGATTTTTTAAATTGTTTTCTGGTTAAGAAGTGTTCAAGTATTTACCATTGTGAATTATGACAATACTTTATTAAACTGACGGTCCGTAAGCCTATATGAATTTCAATGTTCATTCGCTCATGAAACAGTTTTCGTATCTGGTATACGGTGGCGCAACTGGTGTTCAAGCATAGCAAAACAAACAGCAGCAAACTGTTCACTCGACACAGCAGATCGTATCGGGTCAAGAACACCCGCTTGCCTGTAGCTAACGTGTTAGATCAAGACCTGAAACGTGGTGCCACTAAGGTCAATTCTTGCTAAATTGCAGTTTCCCTTCTCTCAAAGTTCAATTTCAATAATACCGACCTTCGATGTTGGGGTACTCTTTAATATTCACGATGTGTTTAAGTATGTGTGATAGACAAACACTGACAACTTTTATTGAAATCTGCACGATTTTGAAAGTCAGTATGGAAAACCTGCAAAACAACAATCCTAGATAATATTTGCCAACTTCACTAGCAATAGTTTACCTAGAATTATTCATTTGTTAAGCGTGTGATCTCTTGCACCGCAATAAAATTTATGATATATGTGAGTCAGAGATCGTTCCTCAAATATACGTCACTCAAGAAAATTGTTGCTCAGATAGTTGGGAAAAACTATTGCCTAGGATTGCTGTTTTTTTTTTTTTTTTTTTTTTCAGTTTGGCCTCGAGAGAACTACAATTTTAAACTGATTCTTTTCGCTCAGAAATATACACCATTTTCTCTTAAGATTCTATTCTTGCCCAATGTATCAATTTTTGTCTTCATTCTCTGTGCCTATTTTTGAAAAATCTAAAAATTTAAATTTCCTACTACATCTGAGAAGAAGTACTGCACTACGAGGCCTTAAGGGGGAGAGATGGTCGACGTATTGAGACTTTGTGCGTAACTTAGCTTTTGGGGAAATTAATGGAACTTGAAACTTACTGCCGAATGGAACACATTTTTATAGAACTTTAGAAATCATAAATCTGTGATATAATTGCTGTTAAAAAAGTAAGAAGAATTTTTTTAACTGCAGTTAGATGTGTAACAACAGCAACAGCGTACAAAGTTTTGCTATCACCTCACGGGCCATTTTGTGAATTTGATGAGTTAGTATACAAAAATCTATGGGGCCGAATTTTTTTATTTGGGGAAATTACGAGTTATTTAATGTGCGGAAGTTGAATCGTGTTTTGTACAAATACAAAAAAAGCATTATTTATTACGGGACTAACGAACGCCCTTACAAAAAAAATATACCTGCAATAATTTCAAATAAACAAAATCTATAATTAGTCTGTTTGTGTGTGTAAGTATGTACGTAAGTGTACGCAGTTCGGGATAAATCCCTGATAAATTTATATTTTCAACCAGTTCGTATTTTTCCGAGCGTAACGATTAACGACATGAAACGTCTGAAGTCTCGGGACACCTCACTTAATTTTTGCGCATGTAAGACAAACTGTCCAGTCAGTAAGTAGTAATCAGTTGAGTTTGATGGAAAAAAATTATTATTTATATAAAACACAAATATGTAGAATTCAAAATAGAATTTATTTAAGTGTTATTTCATCTTAATAGATTAAAAAACAAGGAACTATATTCGACAATTCTCTGCCAACTGTATAATGAGAAAGTTGTATTAATGTTATGATATATGCAGTAGCAGCTGCATTTTTTCATAGGTAAAATGTTTAGTGGTCACATTATCCCGAACGACATCTACATTGCAATGAAAATATCCCACCAATCCCACCCTCGAAAAGAAAAATCCGCTCTAGGTCCCTGTGAAACTAAAGAGTAAGTCTTCATTGAAATATCTTAAAATGCATACTCGCCGGTAGTGTGAAGTGTATGCTCGACCCTGGAGGGAAACCAACCCTGTAACGGGTTAATTAGTCTGGTGTTAAGAAACGCGCGGTCGCTGGCGCGTCAGGTCGAAGGCAGACTAATCGATCCCGACTCGACGGGCGGTAACGAGCGAGTTCCAAGAACAGGTTTCCTCTGGGCTCGCGTGCGTCGGCTGACCCGCTGCCGAAATCCCGGAACGAACGCGATGATTGCGTTTCCGGTTCTGGTACCAGTCAGCCGTACGAAAATATCTTTTCCCTTCCCCCCTCTCCTACCATTCCTCCTCTCACTAACCTAACCACGTCACAATTTTTTTTCTCCCGCTTGACCCGCCCTCGCAAATCCACCCACCTGCTTCGTGTCGCTCGTAGTCGATAATCGTGGATTCCTAACTGTTCTCCTTCGAGCGACGCATCTTCGTAATATAGCCTAAGGAAACTCGGGGAAGATCTTTGTATTTAATAAAAATATGCGGAATTTTGAACTGACAGTTTAAAATTTTCTACAGTTTATTTTAAATACAAAAATATGAATTTTTGTATTTATGTGTGTCAAATCATAGTCTACTACATTGTTATACACTGTGAATTTTTCTGTTTGGCGTGTCAGTTGATTTTGGTGGCGTACATAAAACCGTAAAGTGCAAATTTTGACGTTTACGACTCATTACGCAAAAACTATGAGAGGTACAAAAATTTTCTGCGAAGAAGATTTAATCCCAATTTGTGTTTAAAATAAAAAAAATATCTGGTGCAAACATAAAAATAAAAGTAGACGTTGAAAACTGAGGTAAATCGCGCCCTTAAGAAATTTTAAAGCCGTGGTGTTTAACTACATATACAATAAGATATAACGATAGGATGCAATTTCCGTTTGACATTTGTGTACGTCATTGAAGATCAAAATATTATTTTTAAAATGTCTAAATAATAACAGAGGAAATACTTTTCAAAGCCAGAAATTTCCACAAAAATCCACTCACGTGTTTAACAAATATTCGATATACGGTTGGTGAGTTACTAACGAATATGAAGTAAAGTTTAGTAGAAAAAATTGCACGTCCGTTTTAAAATCAAGCGAGAATTTGTGTTTTTTTTTTCTCATAACCTAACCATATAAATTCACCCAGTATGATTGTGTAGGGCCTACTTATATACAGGACACGACATATTAAGGCGTAGAATTACGAAATGCAGCCTTTGTCAAGTTTACTACCTTTAAAGAAGAATGTATATCAATAACATTCTTTCTGAACTAGATAATATATTTTTTTTAATGAATGGAATATACTTACGTATTTCGCATTATTTACCATTACTTGACTGTTTAAATGACGAATAATGGTGATACTACCGTATTTAGTTTTCGTTGCTATCCCAAAACATAATTTTTTTTTCACTTTACTGTAGTTGGGTAAGGTGGACATGTCTGTATTTGTAATTAACGAATCGTAAAAAAAGCATGTAGGACTGGCATCTTCCGCCGGGTTACATTACGTATAGCCAATGGTTTTGGAAAACCGTGCAAAAGGAGAGAAAAAATAATATATCCGTACCTGAAGTATAACTAGTGTCATCAGGAACGAGAGTCCTGTGCGACACCATTGTAGAAGAAATATAAAATAGCTAAAAATGTCAATTCAAATTTCAAATAACGCAAAGTACGACTGAGTGTAAATATTTGGCAACCAATGAGTCACTAATTTTACTATCATTTCATATAACTAAAGTAAATTAATTTAAATAAGTATGACGTTTCATTGTTTGTCCCTTACTACATGCTGCAAGATGTTTATAGAAAAATTCAGAACTTACGTACTGCCGTAGGTAAATATATTAATTCTATACAGTCCGCTATCTTAAGCTCACAGCTTAACCACTGACCGGTTCGTGGCCAATTTGTTTTAAGGGAGTTCTTTAACTTTTCTGTAGAGAGCGGATCAGTTATCTGATTACTGCAGAAACTAAGTTGCATCCCTTTCTTATTTCTTTTGCTCTATGGCATAACACGTTTAAGTATAGGTAATAATTAACACTTTTGTATTTTAAAAAAAATCATCATTCCAACATATTCAGTTGCAATATGGTGTATTTTACACCAAAAAAGTCGTGCTAAAGTGGGGAATACGGTGAGATATGAGTTACAAGTACCTATTTTACCTTATTTCTACAAAGAATGTACTTGAAATACTTTTGCTAGTACTTGCACATAGGGTAAACCTACCCTACTTCCTGATACTAAGACTTCGAGCTTCAGTAACAGAAATATTGTATTTGATACATATACAGGTCACTTACTGCTGAAACTACAGATGTCTGTCCTCTGCTGGTAACCTAGTGAACTCAGGCCGTGTTCCAAATAGCACAAATATTTGCACTCTCACTCGGAAGTGACGTCAGAGAGTACTGTTCCATAATGCAAAAAGAAAATATTCATGTCCCGGGATGAGATTGCACAATACCACGTATCGATATGTTTTTGTAGCGTGAATTACTGTTTAATTTATTTCTCGCTGGTCATACTTGCTTTTTGGATCATCTGCCTTGAAAGTTCACAAACTTAGTTTTATTCTTAATAATCAAGTTATCTCGTAAAGTAAAAAAAAACATACATATAATTTTTAAATACTTATATAAGCATCACTCTGACGCGAATAACACCTCAATATCTCTACTGATTAGATATATATCATGGGTTGATAGAAAACAAATTTTGCGCTTTTTCTCCCTTTTGGGTGTAGGATTTCGAAATAATTTAATTTCATATCGTAGACATTTGTATAAGTATCCCATTGATGTGCTGATCATGACGGTAGCCCGTTCAGTCGAATCAGAATCGATCATATATTAAAAGACAGTACTGAAAATAAAAACAATTTTGCGATTATTTTTGTAATCATCGTCCTGAAACAAAAATTAACTAGCCTATATATCTCGATGGGTTCGATAGATATCGAGGATTTATCTAAAATACATTACAAGTCTTTTCACCTCCTAAGAGAGTGAATATCGAAAAACCCTTGAATCACATTTTATAATACTTAACTGGTGTCTCTTCTTGAAGAATCCGACAATAGCCCGTTGGGTTCAAGATATATAGACGATTATTTAAAAACACATTTCATCATTTTCACCCCTTTTCACGTCCTTATGTGAAGAATTTCGAAAATTCGTGAAATTACTTTCCAGTTACTTGAGTAAGCATCAATCTGAAATAAAAATCACGTCGCTATATAAAAATCAATGGAATTTATACGTATTGATTGTGAATCGAAAGTACATTTTTCCTTTTTTAACCTCTTTGGGGCCGAATTCAGATAATACATTTAATGATATACGGGATATTTACAAAAGCATCAGTCTAAAGAAAAGAGCACTTCGATATCTCGATTGTTTCCATAAATATTAATGTACAGTCGAAAACACATTTCAATCACCTCCTTAATTAAAGAATTTTGAAACGTCTTCGAGTCCTGTCGTAGATAGTTGTATACGTTATCAATTGAAGTAGATATCACGACGATAGTCAATTGTATTTTAGTAATATAGACGATTCATAAATATCACATTTTCCCGTTTTTATACTGCTTGGGGGTCGAACTTTAAAAAATCCTCAAACTCCTTTTTGGGTACTTACGCAAGCAACATTTTGAAGTCAATACCAACTCTCTATCACGAAGGGTTCGATAGATACCGATAGTTAATCGGAAACATATTTAAGGTCTTTTCACCCTCTTAAAAATTGAATTTAGAAAAATCCTTAAAATGGCTAATATGCATTTTTATGAGTGTCCTATTAAAGTAAAAATCACAATGATAGGTCGTCGGGTTCGAGCTCTATCAACCCCCTTAATTATCGAATTTGGAAAAATCCATTCTTAGTGGGTGCCTACGGGCCAAGAGGAAGGTTCCCTCAAAATGACATGGTTCTATGTCCAGCGGTTTAGGCTGAGCGTTGATGAGTGAGTGTGTCAGGACACTTCATTTTATATATTAAGATTACAAAGTGGAAAAATAACGACGTCAATCATGTCTTCGTACCTTCATTATAACACATAGCCCTACTGTATGAAACTGAGATTATAGGCTTTGATAAAAAAGTTTTGAAACTAATCAGTGTTCTAAATCCACGATAATTAAACGTTCAAGTTTTACTGATTTGTAATAATCCTAGGCACTTAAAAGATGCACCAGACAATGAATGTAAGCAGATACATATTTCTTTTATGATTATTAGGGGTATGGAAAGTACGATGTCGAGCGGACGAGTGGAATATTCCTTCGACAAAAATCTGAACTTCTCATCAAAATTTGATGAGATTTTTTCGCCGAGTATATATTTTATCAGTGGACGATTATATATATAGCGCTGTGCGGTAGTATGCTTTACTTTCGAGTAAAATATTAAAGACCGTTGTTTAGAAAAATAATTGCTTGAAATCACACAATTTACAAAAATTGAAAACTGTAATTTACATAATTTTTAAAATGATAATAACCAAGACCTCTATAATAAGATAATTTCAAAAATACTCGCGTTTTTATTTGAAAATAATTTTTACAATCGTAAACCTCTCGCGCAGAGATTTTCGGAGAGTAAGATTATTTTTATCAATACGCGAGTATTTTTAAATTATGTTATTATAGGGGCCTAGATATTGTCATATAAAAACTATAAAAAAATATAGTTTTCTATTTTTGTACATTTCGTGGCTTCAAACTCTTATTTTTCTAAAAACTATTTTTAATTTTTTACTCAAAAGTAAAGCATACTACCACATAGTTAAATATACACAAACGTCTGCTGATAAAATATTTACAAGGCAAAAAAAAAAACTCATTGAATTTTTATGAGCAGTTCATATTTTATTGCCTATTGAATATCTAGTCGTCCGCTCGACATAGTACTTTTCCATACCCCTTTAAATCTGTGCGGAAAGAATGACAACATACTCAATTTCACAGAAGCTGTCTGCATTGAAGTCCGGCAATTTTATGACATCACTAGTTCTTTCAGTCGAGCTCTCTTCAAGATACTTCATAGATTTATTTCCTATGTAAATTTTACAATTTATTTTCTCATAATACGTTCAGCATTAAAACAAGTTATTTTTTTAGTCACACTTTGATCGCAACTTGTATTGTAACAGGCTAGCAGTACGTTATGGAACTATGTGCCGATATCTTTAATCCCTCTTATGTGCTTCTCATAAAACATATATTACAGAAAAACACTAGTTGGCACTCAAAGTAGATGTATTTATTATCTATTTGTAAAAAAACATACATAATGTCGTGTAATTCACGGATACGGACACAAGTGAGATTGTATGGTGAAAACTAAGTATAGGCCATTCGGAATAAAGTGAGCACTAAAGATTTAACCTTTGAAAAAAATCACTAGCCGTTACTGCATATACATCACAACTAACAAGAGTTACTTTACTGCTTGTATGGTTGGTAGCGATTTATTGTACGTAGTTCCGTGTATTTTCCTATTTGAATACAACATTAGTGAAAGAACATATGATGAACTCGACCTGTCTGTATTTAATACACTTTAAAATATTTACTTATGATCTTATTGACATTCATACATACATTATAATTAGACTCGATTGGCGCGAGAATTATGTGACGCTATCGTCGACCTCGAGTCGCCTTGGCCATTATCGCTTGCTCCGCGCTTCAGACAGTTCAAAACTCCACCAACAGGTGGCATCAGAGTTAGGTTCTCGCCGCCAAGTTGCATATTTGGTTGCATCATTTGCGTGCGTTTGCCTGTTTTGCGTATATACACATTCAAAAGTATTGGAAATTACTTTGAGTATCATTGCCGAAATGATGTGAAACAATCGGTAATCTGTATATTATGTTTTACGTTTGCCAGCCTACAAGAAACAACATACTTTTTATTTCACAAGTTAAGAAAATACGTTATTTATTGTTTCTGAAGTGCGTCGTCGTTGTTCGTGGCAGTAGAACTGAACGAAACTTGAATTATTGAATAGCGCGTGTCATGTCTGTTGTAGTGGCGGTTTTGCGTTACAAATTCAAATAAAATATGCCCTAATTTACGAGATTTTTAACGGCAATAATGCGTGTTGTTTAGATTAGTCGATGGACAGAAACCAGACATTAAGGGCGTTCAAGTGGGGAAAAATTCATAATTTTATATTTGTATAAAATAGTGTTAGTTTTGTAGACATTACTGAAGAGTACATTTACCTCTAACGAAAAAAAATTAGCTCAGCCAGTTTTCCCGTAACGTCACTTCAAAGTAAAAATTTGCATAATTTTACTTCATACAAAACTTGAAAACCAGTAAATATAATGAAATGGAAAAAATCTCATCAAAACTACACGTCACCGTCCACGGCTTGAAGCATATACAAACCCATTATAAAATATTTTTGTGTTTAAAATAAATTTCTAAAAGTACCAAAAAAAATTTCAAATTTTGAAATTTTTTATTTCACATA
>PNEQ01071475.1:0-31861 GCA_003012365.1 Medauroidea extradentata
CCAAAACAATGTCGGCCACTAGGTTGTCAACCAACCAAAAACGGTGATCCCAGGAAAAACAATTAACCTTTAAATGCACCGAAACTGACTTCTCACAGTGCACCATCTGACCGTTGGCCACACACACCGAGATGACTTGATCGGTGCGCAAACGGGTCGACAAACTAGGCCGTAAGTTCACCAACACGTCCCACCAGGCAGACCTCATGAATGAATGTGATGCGCCTGTATCAACCAGGCCTGCTCGCTCCAAACCATACAACTCCAACAAAACAAAACATTCACGCCGCGCCACACTGAACTCTCTCTGCCGCACCCCTTCGGCGCTCATAGAGCCGGCAGGCTTCCGTTTCCCGGACAATTGGCCCGCAAGTGTCCGACCTGACCACACCCGAAACACACCCGCATGTCCCCGCTATATACCAGGGAAGGGCAATTCGCACGAAAATGTCTAAAACCGGCATAGTTGAAGCAGCGCCCTGGAGTCGCGCCACGACCCCTACTACCTAGGCTTTCGCCTGTCGCAACCGTTACAGTTGCTGAAGGCTGACCCCTACCACCTCGAATGCCACCACGCGCGCTTGCCAAGGGAGTGCGCCTCTGAGCCCCAGGAACCTGATCACTCTGGGTCTTAGGACGTGGATGTAAATAAACAGGCTTCGCCGCAGCTGGAATCGGCAACATATCGCGCACTGACGAAGTCAAACTCGGAACTGGAAATTCTGCTGGTTCCCTAGTGACTCGATGGTACTCGCTTTCCAGCTCTACCTGCCGATCGATTTCACGAGCTAAGGATTTCAATTCCTCCATAGATTCAGGCACATTGCGAACAAAGCAATGCGAACGAACCTCAGGTGTCAAATGCTCCATAATACCCTGTATAAGTATGGTTAAAGGGCGGCGTAAATGCAAATTCATGGCTCGCCCATAGGCCTCAACATCGCACACAAATGCAGATGCGGATTCACCCTGTCGCTGATAACGATCCACTAACTTCTTCTTAACACCCGACCATGCAATGCGCGAACCCGCGCAAGAAATCAATCGTCCCTTAAACAACTCGTAATTACCTAACAGGCTAATCACCTCTGACAGGACGTCGCCTGCCTGACCCTCAACATGAGACGCTGAACAAGTCAGAAAAAAACTCTCCCTCTCCCGGCGATCGGTACTGGCATAAACCCCGTCTACAGCTCTCAAGAAAACCGCAACGGCTTCAGGCTGGACAACCTTCAAAACGTCAATAGAATTTAATCTCGTTATCAGGACACTCTGTGACGCAGTAACAGGGCCATCGCCCAGCTGTAATCGCGCAACATTTCGCAATGAATTCACATAGGTCAAGGCCCTCATGCGTAGTTGCGTCACATCCTCGGCCGGGTCAAACTGGACACCTGCCTCTGTCAGGTAATTACGCAACTCAAAATACCCAAAACGCAAAATAAAATCCGGGACGTCACCCATACTGCCTATGCAAAACAGCGAACGAACTTAAAGAGTAATAATAATAATACCTCCAACCTCAGTGTCCAAATGCGCTCCACTGAATGTGTTCACCAAAATCAAAACTAAACCCAACTCGCCAGGCAAACAGCCGTAGCAGAGTTGCGCGAGCAAGCACAGGTAACCCACACGAGAGCTCACTACTAACGGAACTCCCCTCTGGCCGCGAGGAACCGGCTCACACCGGGAAGGGGGGAGGGGAGGCACGACGTCCGCCGAAGACGGCCGAAGGTCTAGAGAGGAGGGGCGGGCTACGTCAGAGAACGATGTCACATGAGGCCAAGTCACAGATAATCGTTCGGCTACGTTCAGATACCAGAAGTCGGGGGGAGGGAAGCCACACAATAAGGGCAGACATACATCAACTCAGGCTGCGCCCAGCTCAAATTTTATTAATTCTCCTTTAATAAAGCTCTTACTTTATTAACTTTGCTCTACCTCTTTCCTGGCCTAGTCAAACTCGTAACTTGCTTAAATTATCTTGCTTTTTTTTCCTGAACCAGCTATCGACAACTTAGTAAGATAACACGAACTATCCAGCGCTTTAAACGAATACGATGCATATAAATTTCAGTTATTAAATAAGTTTGTGTATATCTTAATATTTTGATGCCGCGTGGTAACACTGGCAGAATTCAAGAGATACAAGTGAATGGGCGAACTATAAAATTCTCTCATTCATGAATCTGGTATTCCGGGCTGTTTGAGCAGGAAGTGCTTACAACTACTCGTATGACCAAAAAACATTATCTGGGACCAAAGTGCTTCTTGTAACTAATTTCTATTGTACCCCTTTCTTCCAAGTACTTGAGATCACATTTTCAATGAAGTGAAGAAATTTGGACAGTTATCCCAGCTTTGGTCTTGATAGCTGATGAGGGTTGTCTTAGAAGAATGTGAGGCATTGTGGGAGTGATAGAGAAAGCCGCTGACCAGTGACGTTGTTAAACACAATATCAAAGTTATCAAAATCAATGCCAGATAACGATCTTTTTCGTGGTATTAATTTTTTTGATAGAGTAGGCCTACTGTTAACAACTTTTTAAGGATGTATCGTCAACAGTGTACGGAGTTTTGTCATTACCTGCTTGTTACCAAATGTCTGAAGCTTGATTGTGAATCATATAGATTTGACAGCAATCTTTGAAACTCTGTTTATTTTTAACTAAATTTTATTTCTATCTCTAAATTTTAACTTTTAATCCCGAAATAGTAGTGTTTTTCAAATAAACAGAGATTGCCATTTCGTACTAATAGCCCGATATTCGCGAGTGTTTTTTTTTCTGATATATTGTTGTCATTTAAAGATGTCAAGATGGCTCAACAGGTACACGAAACTGGTCGCCAAATTCCTTTTCAAAGTTGAATGGAAAAATTTTATATACTATTTTAATTTGTTGTTTGAAAATAATTAAACTTATGGACATCATTGAGAATATGCAATAAAACCTTCCATTAAGGCCATGCTATCTTGTTTATACTGTTTTTGCTACAAAATTGCTAACAACTTCTTTTAAAAAAATTTCATAATTTTACGAGTTCTGAAAACGTTCACTGCTACAGTAAGTTCTTTTTCCGTACAAAAACCAATAAAAGTTGAAAGTTTCTAAATTAAACCCTAAAACAAGTGTACAGTGTTCATTTATAAAATATATTTTATTTATTTTAAGAGTGTTTTGTTCGTTTGGGAATATCCTAGGTACTAATAATTCGTTACAAATGAAATTAGACTTATTTACACACAGATGGTCGACTCTGCTCGTGAACACCACAGAAGTTATAATTAAATTGAACGCTGTAAGGTATTGAATTGCACTTGTTGATAACTCAAGCGATCGGAAGATTGTGCAACATTAGTTTGAAATAAGTTTATGGCGATCAAGTTGGGAAACACTTATTTTATATTTGTATAAAATTATATTAGCTTTGTAGACGTTACTTGGTAGTGCAGCTTCCTATTACAAAAAAATAATAGCTCAGACAATTTTCCCATAGTGACATATTTAATTCAAAATTTGCTGGTTTTTCATTCTTGTCCATTGCGAAGACCAACGAACATAATTAAATGAAAAAAATTCACATTGAAACAAGATGTCACAAGCTTGACAAACCTGCTCCAAAAAAGATTAAATTGCTAACAACTTATTTTTGCTACAGTATAATGGATTCTTTCGTAATATAGCCATGGTAGTCAACGTGTTTGTTGCGTCGCAAGGCATTGTAGCCAAAATTAGGCTTTGCCCCCCGAACAGCTGCAAAGTCTTGGATAAAGCACAACATCCGATGAATATTTGTGTTGACAGAAGCATGCACAAAGCTATTTAGACAGACAATAATTGCTTGACATTTAATAGCAATTTAATACAATAGCTTGAAAACTGACTGTTGTGCTCACACACCGAAACAGTGCGAACGAAAGTGTAGTAGCAGGGTATTTATAGACGAGCTGCAACTCCAAAATCATGCATCAATCTTCCTAGTAGAGACAGTGGCGCTGAAGTTATCAAATCTGGTGTGCTGCAATGGAAGACTGTTTCTCACAGTTTTCAGTTTCATTGCAAAGTTTTTGTCTGGTCACCACCATCTCAAGTTTTTAATCCATGTTATTTGCATCCAAGAATGAAACACAGCCAGAGTTTTATAACGTTTTGGACAGTATTGTCGTGGTATTCTGTTAGACCCATTATTATCCTCCAATGCTAGTTCATAGTAAATAAAACTGGTACAATCATTTTGAGCGATCATAATCATCCGATTGTGCTTTTGTTCTCCAAAAGGAGGTGCCAGTTGAGGTCTGGCATGAATTTGTATAGAATAGATATATGAACATTCTATTGTAATATGAGTAGGCCTATTATATTAGAACTTACAATTTCACATGTCTTCACCACCACTTGTTTCAAGAAGAGAAGTATGAGGAAACTGAATGGTGACTTAAGGCCATGCTCTCTAGTTTTTACTGTTTTTGCGAGTTATAAGTTTAAACGAGAGCAGATATCAAAAATCTGTTTGGCAGTTTTGTTAAAAATGGTTTTTACCGTAGTATTTTTTTGAAAAATTATGAAATTATATGGTTTCGACTTAAAAGTCAACTAACCAGAAAATTTTAATTGCATAGTTAGTTAAAAATATTGGTATTTACTGCCAACATGGAGAAGACAATTTTAAAGAAATCTACCAAACTGATTTTTTATATCTGCTCTGATTTAAGCGTAAAAAGTTAATACATATATCTAAAAAGAAAAGTAGAAGCCGGAGAGCATGGCCTTAACACGTAGACTTCAATGTGTATAGCGATTTTTTAAATAAATAACGAAACTGTAATAATAATTAGTAGGACATGCAAAGGTTGCATGGCTTCAGGATTTCATAATGTGTTTAGTAGAACTAGTAGGCGAGCAAAGAGTTAGAATAATTTTATTTCTATAAAAGTTACAAAATGTTGACAAACTAATTGAATAAATATTTACCTTAGTAGTTATGCACATACATATTGATCATCTATATGACTTAAACTGGAAATTTTGTCGTCCTGTACAAACTTTAACGAATTCTGTCACCGAGGTCATCAGATAATATTTAAAATCAATTTTTACGGTACCACGTTTATTTATAAATAAATAGAAAATAATAATTGCATGACAAATTAACATTTACATCAATAAATCGTAACAAATAGAGTTCATTAGGAAACCAATACAGGTGTTGTGTATAAACGTAAGCATTTCTTTGTTCTTTACTAACGTAACAGGGAAAATCAATATCTTTGTGTACTCTTTATAAAATAACTGCATTTGCGTTAGCAAAAAAAGAATGATAAGTATTTCGTAAAAATCAAGTTAAACACATCACGTCAGTAAACGCCTTTAAAAAGAGCATCACCCACTGTATTACTAGCGCAAATGTAGTCGTGTAGTAAATCAGTCAGCCATATTCATGTGGTGTGCTGATGAATTAAATCTAGCTGTCTCACAGTCTGTCTAATAATTGCTTGAATGCTGTACATCTAGGCATTCTTGAATCTCTATATGATTTAATTGGTTCCAGCAGAAATAGAACAGCTGTACTTGAGAAATATCAGAAATGGTGGTATCCAGGCAAACAAATACGACTGTAAAAGGTGGATTTCAACCACTTGTTGGATTTAGCATATTTCAGCTTTGCGTGTGATTCTTGAAACATGCAAAGTCATAGTAAATGCTTTGGAAGATTTAAGAACACTTGAGGCAAAACATGTCAAGTCTGCTGTTACCTTGCAGGTTGTTTAAATAGATATCTCTTGTCGCGTGCTTCATAATTACAACCTATTGTCACCTTAAGAGAAGTCCTCTACTGGTGCATGGACAGCATTGTAGCATGTGACGCGTATTCTTTTTTATGCGAAACTGCTTCATATTATGTTTATCTACTAAAAGAACACACACTTGAAACCATGCTTCTATGTTTTCAAAAATTCTGCATGCTTATTTGAAACATGATTTTCGGGCCATTCAAAATGGCTCAAAAAGGGTTTTTTTAGCCTGCTGTAACTCCAAACATATTACCGGCATTTGTAAAGTGTAAAGCGCGAGGCATGCGTTGGTCTTTACTTCATACAATCCAAAAATAAAATATTATGGTCACCGCTTAAAGTTGCATAGAAAAATTACTAGAACGGAAACCTTGCACGCCAGTTTGCTGCACTGTGAATAGGGGCGTGGTACTCTGGCTCTAATTGCAGCGCTGTTCCCACACACCAAAAATGGAAATTTGACACTGCGAAGGACTCCTCTTAAAATATTTCAAATACTTTCACCAGTAAATGCTATTTTGTACATACTATCTGCTGCCCACACTGTCGAAATAGTGCGCACGTTTATTCAAGATCTAAGGACTTTTTAACGATTGACTACCCATTGAAAATAATCGTGAAAACTGCAGATACGTTCATTGAAGCATGTTTGCACCTATTTTAACTCTATGTGTCTGTCAGAAAAAAATGCCAGTAGAGAAAGTTATGGATGAACGTGTCCAAGATTCAAGTAAAAAATGAAAATTAGTACTTTCTTCTACTCTCTTGACTCAGTAAGAACCAGTTTTGCAAAATACTTCAGTGATGAAGCTCCAGGAGTGTACAAAGACCTCACTCTTTTCAGCAGGAAATCTGTGTGAAACCGTAGAATGGAAATGCTGTTGCATTGCCTCAAAATGTCTTCAAAATATTTTGCAGTCTGTATGGCTAATATCTTGATTTGTGAATTTGTTGATTTGTGCAACGTTCAGCGGGAATACGTGATTTTTTTAAAAATCATATTTTATCTTTGAGAAATCCATACAGCTGCTGGAACAGCTTCACATTGACATGGAGGAGGAAATTACGTACGATGAAGTTGTTGATATAGAGGAAGATTAAGAAGAACCTACCTCTTCAGTCACGCTATTCTGAAAAGTGTTTTTCTCACTTTGGATACTGCTGTGCAGATAGCTCTTACTTTTCCAGAAACTGTGTCGACTAAGGATACATTCTCTAAACCTAAACTTACAGTCCGGTTGCCAAACCATCAAATTTTGCATGACCTGGAAATGTTGGAGGACAAAAATATTTTGGCTGATTCGTATACAATTTTTCCGCTGATTACGAGACTGCCAGGTGCCACCTTGTCACCCTTGGGCTATCACCGCCATTTTGAAAAAAACTGTTTTTATGTGATATTTAACTAACCGTTGGTCGTACGAAAATTTCTGTAGTTAGGTAAAATAAAGGTCATAAAAATTCACACAAAAATGATGTCTTACATTTTTTTAATAACTGTAACGGTTTTATCACAATGAGAGAAATTGATGCTACAATTTAAACATGTTTTCTCTTATTCAACCTGAAATGCTAGAATTATGTCCCGAACTATTAATTCATCACATTTTATTCTTTTACTGTATATCATGTTGTATATGATATATAGAAAAAAAGTATTACCAAATTACAATTATTACATTGTTTATTGTAATTGATCACGACCACCCCTTCCTCTCATTAATTTAGTTAAACAAACATAATGAAAACTACATACATGTATATAAAACCTAAATTGTTCCTCATAATTAATTTTCATGTGATAATTTTTTGCTATAGTAAAGTAAGAACAAAATGTTATTTTTTAAAAGTGTGTAACAAACATTAAAACATGGTTAGGTTCAAATATAATGAAATACCTAAATCATTTACATGTCACATTTTTGTATTGTTATATTTTCCTCTTGATTCAGTTCATTTAAATTTCTTGTGTCAATGTAGAAACAATCTTTTGTCCATAGCACTTACAAATTATAGTGCACGGCAATTTTTGGGCACAAGTACATCTAGTGAAATAGCAAGGTTTATCAGAACTACAATTGCATTTGATAATTTTCAGTACATCTACTGCAGCAACTGCAACCTCTACAGGCAATGCAACAGGCTTTAGGGTCTTCATTGTGTCGTCTCTTGCCCAACCGTAATTTATAGGGTCGTTACTTTATACAGTTGTTGGTCATTAGTGAAGACTGTACTTGTCCAGTAAGGCAACTTAATCTTTGTACCACATACATTGATGTTAGTACTGAATCAGAATCACCTGGAGGTATGTCAATAAGTGGTGTGTAAATAGCATTTGTCCGAGGCGTTAGTTGGCAGTGACTTAAGGGCGTCGTCTACCCGCGCGTGAGAGGCTCAAAAGCGACGGAGCAGTAAGGTCGACCTTGAAGTGCGCATCAAATGCTGCGTCGCCTCAACGAGCCAAGCGCTGAACTAGCGTGCAAGGTTCCCGCTGAACCGTTTTTACTATGGGACTTTCAGTGACAACACTATCATTTTATCTTACGCGACGAAAGGAAAAGAGTCGCTCTACAGGTCTATAATATTCAGAATATCGTGAAAATGATTACTCTTACAAAAAAATCGGTGTCAAAAGTCCCGATTCGGTCACTTTCACACTAAAAAAAATACTTGTTAGGAACGATAATAGTTAATGGCAAAATTATAGACCTGTACTAAGATCCTTAAATGCTTTTCGTAGCCTAACCGCATGACATGTTGAATGGTTTTCGAATTAAATCAGGATTGTTAAAGGTCTGCGCACCTCTTCACGATTTTAGTAGACGGCGCCCTTAAGCGTTTAAGTCTTCTGGTGTCTCCATTAGGTTGAACAAAACTTATTCCAGAAAGTTGAAGTCAGATTGGTTAGCTTCCATTATATAAATTTTCTGTGAAGCAAGGAACGCTAGTGATGTTATATTTCTTTTACATGCAGATTCAGGCATTCATGTTTTTTTTTATCTATTATATCTACAAATCTTTACTGGATTATTTACAGTTTGTTTCATTTTTTTCCTTAGATATCCGTGGTATATCAGATAGTATTGCACACTCACTAGAGGTTTCAACTTGAGTCATGAGTAGAGCCATACTTTCAGTTTGGCGTAAACAATTCTGCGAAGAAATCAATGTTTCAAAGTTATCACCAACAACTTGTACGAATCCATAATTACAGTTACCTAGTCCTCTCAGTAGATCTTGGCTAGCTGCAGCAGCTGCTTATGCCTTAAACCATAAAGATTCACTGTAAGTACATGTCACACCAAATCTATGGAACTCATTTATTAGCTTCTACTTATTTAAGAGCAACGATAATGCTATCTGCAGTGTTGTGTTTTGTTTCGGTAGTACACCTGTAACAATGTTTCCAATTATTAAAGATGTTAAGTCAGTTATTCCTATATCGATCTTGTAATAACAACAATGGTGTATGACTAAAATCTGATTATGTGTCATTGTATAGTTTATGCTAGTATGATAGCTGTCACTTTTAATTTCATGATAATTAACTTCCATTTTATTTAGCTTTGCTTTGTTCTGAATGTTGACTTTATCATCGCCATCTATTTTCGTCATAACAAATGGAACCTGGTCTTTAAATGCTATAATGTTTGCATTTCCTGGAGAAGACAGAACCAGCAAGTTTGAACCAATAATTTCTTGAATTATTTTTGTGAGAGTTTTACGAGTCAAGTTTGTTTCTCCGTTTGATACATACAAGTTGTGTAATTAAGTAGAATTTCAAATGTGTGTAGAGTCTTCTGTCATAATATTTACTACTTCATTAATGGCGTGAACATTACTTTCCTGGTCCTTTGCACTAGAAAATACTTTAGAAGTTTTGTGGTGAAGAAATATAAAATGGCAGTCTCTGTGGTAGCGTGCATCAGCAACATGAAGGTCGCGGAAAACTGCACTGAGTCTAAGTTTGATTTTCTCAGATAATTCATCTTGTCATAAATCACACTTTTGTAGAATTATTGAGGAGTCGGTTTATTTGGTCTTTCAACAGTCCTTACTGAGAAGTATTGGTGCCAACGGTCTGGACGTTTTAGGTCAATGTCCAAACATTTCTCACCACAGTGAAGACAGTTTTTTTAAATAAAAAAACTGTACATCAGATACTTTCAAACACTTGGATGTTGGAACAACCTCTGAAAGACACTATTTTTTTGATACTTGCTTAGTGTGTTTTCTATGTAATAAATGTAAACACACAATTTGTGAAAGTATAGCACTGTGTTTTCCTGTAAGTTTTCAAATAACTGATCTTGTCTTTGAACAATTGCTTCTTTAAATGACCGAACTCTTGCAGGACCACCACAAATTAATGCTCCGGATTTCCCACGGTTAAAGATACAGGATTCTTCTGTTTGAAGGCTTACACCCTCGAATTAACGTGTACCTTCGGACATGTTCACAACCTTCATTCAGCACACAAAATTAGCGTCTTGTACAAATATGAAACAAAATGAAATACAGATTAATTAATTAATCACACTACTTAATGTTAATACAACAAATTGAATGACAAATTGGTTGCAAGTACCATTAACATCTCTCACATTCTGATACAGCTGTCTAAGTTATCAAAAATCTATTTTGTTCATGGGGCTTATCATCTAGTTGACAGCTAAGGTCAATAAAGATGATACACACACAATTGGAAGTGTTTCAGGGAACTTTGGAAGGAATCGGAGATGGTCTTTGTTAAGGAATTCATCTCAGCATTCACCTGGAGTGATTTCAGGAAACCGTGGAAAACCGAAACCAGGATGACTGAACATGGGAATCAAACCAGTATCCTCCCGAATGTCAGTTAAACTTGCTAACCGTTGCACCATCTCGCTTGGTTTTGTTTGATGGGAAAATTTGGTTACATAAATGTAGTTTCCACAAAGTTAGTTTATTTAAGGCCGTGGTTACATGGGCCTCGGAACTAGTTAAAATTAAACTTGCTCAGCTGTATGTGTGGTCACACGGTGTCTGAGGTAGTTCATATCGTTGCTGCTTCCTATTCAAACTGAACAGGTTGTACAGGTTCTTCACCTAAACAACAATCTCTGTGCCTTGCTCTGATTGGCTCGTTAAACGTCAACAAACATTGCGCACAAGATGGCTGACAACCCCTTTTTATGTTGCAGCAGCGTAAATTAATTTATTAAAATGTTTTGTTTTCTACGTATAAGTAAAAGTAGTTTCATATTAAAATATGAGCCCTTAATATATTTGCAACGGGAAAAGAATTTATGCCATTTCCAGTACTCTTGTATGCATGAAGCAGGTACGTTGTCGTTCGCGATAAAAGTAACTTTTCGAAAATCCTTGCCACGTTCCATAAAGTGTAATATTGGTTTTAATGTCTTGTGTCACGAAGAATTTTTGTCACCACATAACACATTGCACCAACATATGAGTGTGTTACAAGCATTGGGACGGGGTAAGTAGAGCTTTCAAGTGGTTATGTTTATCGCGACCGACACAACTTTTAATATGTAAACAAGTTAGTTCAAAAAATGTAACGTAAATTTGACGTACGTCTCCAGCCACTTTCCTCTCTTTACCTATTCATGGGTTAGACGGTCAAATCAAACATAACCTCAAAACAATATTCTGTCGTAACAAAACACAATCGGTTTTGACTACAACAATTGAGTACCGTGTAACCATGCCAACGTGTTCACTTCGGCAGCTATACACTGACCGTGTTTAAAAATGGCTGACTAAACCTCTTTCAGTTATCTACTTCAGGCCACCGTGTAACCGCGGCCTAAGTTAATTGGGGGAAGGAAGGGGTGGTCGTGGTAGTTATAATAAACAATGTAATAATTGTCATTTCGTAAAACTTTTTTATAAATATTATTTATGACATAATGAATAAAACGTGATGACTTAATAGTTCGGGACCGTTACAGTTATGAAAAAAATGTAAGACATCATTTTTGTGTGAATTTTATACGTCCTTTAGTTCGTCTAACTGCAGACATTTCCGTACGACCAGCGGTTAATTAAATATTGCATAAAAACTGTTGCAGATTCCTAATCAGCGGAAAAAACTGAATAAAAATCAGTCAAAATATTTTTGTCCTCCAATATTTCTTGGTATAACGAGTTGGCAACCAGACTAGTATTAAGAGTTATGTGGACCTTGTGCATGAGACCCTTTCCATTTCAATTCAGGCAGGGGGTGTCAGTTGACCATTTCCAATCTTGCTGAAAAAAATATATATGTTAGTCATACAAACAGAAAGAAACGTACTAAAAGCATTTTACAAAAAAAAAATTATTTGCAGAGATATGGCCGCTCAAAAATCTGGTAAATGTCTGAAAGTAATTAAAAACATATGTGGTTAGTTATCTTCCACCTATTTTTTTAAATCCAGTTTATAAGAGAGTAACTCTGCAGAGCAAGTCAAATGGGCAACACCAAATCTGTGAAGACCAGTGTTTAGTTCACGCTTATAGCTGACACAGGTATGATTCACATTATAATACCAGTGTCAGCAGTAATGCATAGCTGATATAGGCAGTGGTGATAAGCCATAGCTTATGCAGGCAGTTGATAACATCCTCTTTCAGGACTCAGCATTCTGTAATAAGCATTTTCTTATCTACTCTGAGCCTAACATTGTGAGGTTTAGTCTGCTATTATCTACATTGGAATGTACATCCGTTCTGAATTCTGGTAGCAGTGGAAGTATTGTACGATAAACATGTCACAAGCATACAGTTCAGAAAGAGTGAGTTGTGCTGATTATGTTAAAAGACATAAAAACATTGTGTACAATACAAAACATGGTGTGAAGTTCTGTATTGTAGGTGAATTAGCACAGTTAATACAAAATGTTGTAGGGCCCACACTTACAGTGGAGAGTAGTGATAATTTGTGTAAAAATTGTGTTGCATTCTATAAACGCAAGTCTGAATTAAGTGAATCCCTACAAGATGTGGTATCTGAAAAATCTGAAGATTCAACTTTTACACCAAATAATGAAGTTGTGGATGTTTTAAATAGCAGCATCAACACCTTTGAAACTGGAATGTCACCTTTAAAACATCCTTTAAAAGTACGACCAGAAAGAAGACAAGGCTACATTAAAAGGAAGAAAATAGAAATAGAATCTACACTTGTAAATACAGCAGTAAAAAAACTGGAAGAAGTTTATGGGGTGAGTGGATTAACTGATCAACTTCCTGAAGATGAGTGCAATGTTTATACAGAGTGGTTTGCTAATGTGAACACAGCGATGTTGTCGGTAAATTACAATGAAAAAGTTTGCTTGCTTACACTGGTTCCACATAACTTCAGCAAACGTAAACTAACTGAAAAGTTGCCAAATTCTACAAAATACCTGATTGACAAATCACACAAAATAAAGAAAAGTCAAGGAATTTATGCTATACCTGATACATATGCTGGACATTCGTTACCCACCGCCACTTTGGAAGAAGCACTTTCCTATTATCTCGAGGATCGTAAGGACTGTTCCAGGCAAAGTCCCAACAAAAATAATGTCATTTCTGTTAGCGTGAATGACAGTAAGATCAAGAAAGTAAAACGTTTCATGACAAGATCAATTAAAGAAGTGTACAAGCTTATGAAGGTATAGAACCCGCAGATCAAATTGGACTTTCAGTTTTATTCGCTTCGCCCTAAATGGGTTAAATGTCAGCCAATTAAAGAAGTATGCACATGTGTTTACTGTAGCAATCTGAAACTGGTGTGCATTGCTTTGAATCACATCGCTGGAAAAAAATCTGTCTAACTATTCTTGAAATGTATGTGTACAGTTGTCACAGAAAATTGTAGGTTACAGGAATGTGGAAATTGTCCAGGTGCAGAAGGTATAACAGTAAAAGCATTAGGTTTAGGAGAGGTGGAAAATGAAGTTGTATTTGCTGTCTGGGAACATGGAGATCTAGTCAAGAAGATAGTTACAGTGGATCAGTTTGTGTCAGATGCAAAACGGTGGATTTTAAAGGGTGAATGTCATAGTTATATTCGAAATATTCAGAGGGATGGTATTTCAAAGATGAAAACATCTGTTGCTGAGAGCCCTACACTAGTCTTGCACTTCGATTTTGCAGAAAACTGGTCAGTCATTTTACCTGAAGAGATCCAGAGCTACCATTGGCAAAATACTCAGATATCAACTTTTACATGTGTAGCTTATTTTGGTGGTGATAAGAAAAGTTTTGCAGTGGTGAGCGATCATGCAACTCATGACAGTGTGCATGCATTATGTGCTATTGTACTAATAAAAACTGAAGTTGGGAAATTATGTGGCCGTAGATTCACTACAGAAGTGTATATATCTGATGGAGCAGCATCACACTTAAAAAACAGATACCAGCTGTATGAACTTTTAAATGAAGCATCTGACACCTCAAGAAAATGGATTTTTTCTGCAACTGGTCATGGCAAAAGTGCATGTGATGGTGTAGGAGGACTATGTAAACATTATGCTACCAATTTTAATTTGCAAAAAGAAGCAACAGAAGCTATCAGAGATGCTGAAACATTTGTTGCTACAGTTTCTAAAATGCTTACAAACACGACTCTCTTACTCTTGAGACGTGAAGAAGTCGAGAACTTTCATGGTAAAAAATGAGGAATGGAATAAAGTGAAGCCTGTAAACGGTATTCAGTCTAGTCATTATTGGTTGGTAGATGGAGGAGAAGTTGGTTTGGCAAGAAATGTTACTCATAATGTGCAAAAAGTGTTTGTGAACGAATAAAAAAGAATGACATTTTTAATTGATAGCTTCAGAGTAGGTGACTTTATTGCATGTGTTTATGATGATAATTGGTGGATGGCGCAAATCTCAAGAATTTCAAGAGAAGAGAATGATGTCACTGTATCGTTCATGCTTCCACATGGTCCTGCAAATGGTTTCAAGTGGCCTACAGTGAAGGATGAATGTCAAATTCAACTTCAGAATGTACTCCTGAAGGTGAAACCTCCATTTCCATGTGGTCATTCTGCACGACTTCACAACTTTGATTACAACAAAATACATGATATTCAGCAGCTTTTTTGTGCATCACAATAACAGGTAAGGTCAATGCACATTATCATCTTTGTCACTGTTGCAAGGACAAAGTAGCTATGTTATTGACCTAGCAACATAATGCCCTATTTCAAAAATTCATATCATAGATACAAGGCAAAAATCCAGAATACTGTAACCACAGCATAAATGTACATAATAAGGACTTCATTTGATGAAATTTTCAAATTAAAAAAAATTGGGGTTTTTGGGATATTCAACCCCAAAAATGGACAAATTTGGACTTCTTTGTGATTTCCATAATATTTTTTCTGGGGTTATAAAGATTTTTGGTGGCTAGAAAAAATACAGGTGAAACTACAACTTGAGTAGTACCAATAGTGCCACTTACCAGCTTTGGTCATCCCCTTTGTCTTTCAAAAAAAAATTCTGAAAATACACAAAATACCACAATTTATAAAAAGGTTTGTAAATTTTTTGTGTACATTTGCCAAACTAAATTAGGTGTTTTTTTGTACCTAAATAAAACTTCATTTAAATAGTTATTAAATAAAAAAAATTCATCCTTCTAACTTTTACGGTTTTCAAATAACATGCAATTGAAAATTTCATGTTTTGTAAGTTTTTAATTATTTTCAGACATTTACCAGATTTTTGAGCGGCCATATCTCTGCAAATAATTTTTTTTTTTAGTATGTTTCTTTCTGTTTGTATGACTAACGTATATATTTTTTTCAGCAAAATTTGAGATGGTCAACTGACACATTTTGCTGTGAGCTGCCTGAATTGACATGGAAACAGTCATGAGCCGTTCTATAGCGTGTAGGGCTGTTCGATATCACAAACTGTTATATCGATATTAAATTCACCTGCATACTCTGTATTTTCGGTGTATCAATAATGTTGTTACTTTTCGGTATATCGATAATATTGTTACTTTTCGGTATATCAATGTCATAGTAACTTTTTGGTATATTGATACCCCGATAGCATTGATTTTTTGTATCAACTTTTCAATTTTGGTTGTTTACTAACTTTTTATTTTTCTTTATAAATTTTTTATGGCATTTATCAACATCTTAATTTTTTTTTAATTAATAAAATCTGTAATTAACCTGATGTGTGCCATTAACTTGATATAGGTTTTAAAAAAATTTTAATAAATAATGATAGTACCAAACTTGTAGGTTTGGTTACAGACACTAATTCCAGAATCACATTTCTAAAGACATGCAAATAAGTGTTCCAATTTTAATGCATTGTGTAAGTAACGTCTGCTTAATATGTTCTAGACAACGAATTTACACATTTGCATAACATTTGCAATGCAGTGTCTGCGCAGATGGCATAAAATTATGTCAATTAACACAAGTGGGCGAGTTCTTTTCCCCTTCATTGAGTATTGATTTTTCTAAGCCTCCATCTAAGATAGAAAAAATTGGCTAATTTATTATTGCAGAATAATGACTTCGAAATCCCGTTTGTACTCTAACCAGATCATTAGTTTAACAAATGGCTGTTAACCAAAAGACACTATTCTGGGATAAATTTCCCATGATTTGAACTCTTTGCTGCAAGTTTATCACTGACACAATTTTTGAAGGGCATTAGGTTAAACAGATTGAGGCCAAACATGGAGAAAACCGAAACCTGAAGTTTTGAATGTAGTCTGCCAAGTATTTCAATACTCCATGCACCACTTCCATTGTCATAATCTGTAACTGTGCGATTCGGTACTTAATTACTTGGGGGCCGTAGTGGATGAATGGTCAGTCCATTTGCCTCCCACCTATACGATTCGGGGTCGACTCCCGTATTCTTGCATGTATGACCGCATACCATACAACATCATGGTTTCAGTTGACGATATCATAATTTCTCTTCAATATTAATGACGAATATAATGGTTATAACTGACGCAGAATATTATTATTACATAATTTGCATTTCGCTATGGCTTCACTTTCTTTGATATCAAAATAGTCCCAGATGTAACTTCGTAACTTTTTTTAATCTGTATTATTTTTTACGCAGATATTTAACCCCCCGACTTGACGCAGTGAGTATCAGTAGAGATGGCATGGTATAATGGCCTGGCTCAGGTGTAGCATGAGAGAAGTTTCGAGAATCACAGAAAACAAAATGACCTTTGTTCCCATGTACCACATGTGTTGGCAATGGAAGGTGGCTGATCTGTTATCAGTGTAGACTATAGGCGCTTATGAAAATCCACTCGTTAGAGTAGGTTATCTCAGTCACTTGATCAGGTTTTGTCGATGACCAATAACGCGTGCTCTTTTCTATTCAGGGTTTTAGGGTGACAGGAATAAAAAAAAGCCTACATCACAGGTAAACTTAACTGGTTGTAATATTCCAAACATCAAAATACATGAAATTTTGGCTGACCTATCCTACCCTAGTGAATTTTCATAAGTGCCTTATGGGTGTCACATGGCCACTATCCATGCTTGCTGAGTAGTAATAAAATACAACTTTATATTATTCACTGAGAAAGTATTGCAAAACTATTAACTCATAAGCATGTTTGCATCATTTAAAAAGTAGTAACTACACGAGATGTGTTAATTCATATCACGAATTGATTTTGGTCTTCACGTAACAGCTAGGTCTTTAGCGCTGGCATTGAGTATCAATGGCGCTGGTCACGGGTGACATTAGGTGTGGAGTAGCGCCGGAATTGAAGGTGCATGGGGAACGGGAGATCCCAGAGAAAACCAGCCGACCAGCGGCATTGTCCGACATGGTTCCCACATACGAAAATCCGAGGACCTATCCCACCGGGGTTCGAACCTGGATTGCCTTTGTGGGAGACGAATGCTCTAGCCACTGTGCCAGCCGTGGCTCCCAACTGATATCGTAACATTATAAGAGATAGTCGATAAATACAGTACATCACTACTTAAGTTATGCTTGGTAGTTACATATTCACAAATTTATTAGTAAACCTGGGTGAAATAATTTTCATTTTGTGTATGGCATACACCTAAAATTTATTCCATCTTTGGCTTTTCATGCTATAAATTTTAAATCTCAAACCAAATACCCTGTATTTTAAAACGTTGGCATATTTATCGCGATGTGGCATGTTTGGTTAACATAGCGCCATTAGTGGTATCAAAATATCAGAGAAACCTGTAAATTGATGGTTATTAATACGTTAAATGAAATCGCAGAAAATAATTTACTGAATAAAGTAGTGTGAGACTAATTAGACTTGCCGACGGTAAACAGACAGCGACAGTGATGGCATTAATTATTTCAATCATACCTTTGTCATTATTATCATGTATCATCAGCAAAATAAGTGAAAATGTAATTGGCAGTGACTATTAAAAATATCTTAAATATACTGAACATAAATAACATTGTTCTCGTACAATAACGATACTGTCCAACCATTATTTCAGTGATATAATGGTTTCGAACATAATGCTCGTTTAGATAATTTTAATTTAGATAACATAGTTAGATCCGAAAACAATATCAATGAAACTGTCAGTTTCGATGAAGCTGTAAATTTCGATAGAATTGTCAATTTCTAAGTAAGTATTTTCGGTACATCAAAAATATCAGTATACCGGTGGTTCAAATTGAACCAGTACTACCCTCTGCAACACTCCCTCTGCCCGGGCTCTAATCTACCGGGAGTAAATTGCTCATAAATATAAAATATTTGAGGCAGAAATCCCCCTTTTCGGAGCCCCTCACAAACCTTGAAATAGGCGGGCTTGGGCCATCGGCAAATCTACTCACTAATTAACACGACTCTTTCAAAGTTCCCCTTATTGCACTGTGAAATCCTGCCGCGAATCTCACTTAAATGTACTCCTTTCAGCCACTGTCGAGTTAATTGCTGCGTGTTATTCCAGTTAAATATTTCGCCACTCCATTATTTCAAGAAAGAAATTAGAGCACTAAGCAGGGCCGTCGGCTTGTCCTCGCGCCCAGGGAGCATTTCTCCGACCACCTTCGAAGCTCAGCTGCATCTCACTGACTCACCTCGTGCTGGCCACTCCCTCACTCACCTCCCCCTACCCCTTACTCTCCGCCTCGAGTGCTTATGTGCCGGAACTCCACTACTACATGGGAAAGGAGGGGGGAAGGGTAGGCACTCTGAGATGGAAGCAAGGGAGAGATATATGCAGGAATCTAACGCACCTAAAAAAGTGAAAGTAAGCAAACTAAGCCCCTACTAAAAACCCAATATAAAATTACTTAAAAAAATTATATCAACTAAAGCCACCTATTAAAAAAAACGTAAGGAAGTGGCTCAATCCCCGTCCTCTAAAAACCACTCTTTCCTCCGAACCTGAAGGAATTACAAGCCACACATCAATGGCGGCTTCATGTAGGCACAGCATAGGGCACCAGGAAACCAACGAAGCAGACAGGAACCAGGAGGGAGGGATCAAGCCCCATACCTCAGACCGCTCTGTGGCCCTTTACTCAATAGGCTCTTCCACTTCCTCCCTTTCACTCATTGCATAAGTTCCAGTGAGGAGGAGGTCGGCTCCCCCCAAAGGGGTTACCCAGTTTTGCTATCCGATGGAAACGTCTATTAACTAGAGCATAGAGGACTGGCATGAGCCCCACTCTTTTGAAAAGTCCAAGCCGTTAACCTCCGGCTCTAACCAACCCAAATTTAACTATCCAATTCCCGGGGAAAACCAGATGAGGTAACTAAAGGAAAGAAAAAGGAAGAAGGAAAAAAAAGGGAAGCTCACATAAAGGCGAGGAAGAAGGGAAGACAACCCAAACCCTCCCTGAGTCACAAACGTCACCTCCACGCATGCCTCTACTTTGTGCTCCAAAGGTACACATTGGGACATTTCACAACTCGGTAACCAAGATCATCCAGCTCTCAATACATGAATCCGATCAGGAGTCAACACGTTTCACGTATGGCTTTAAATGTGAGACATGAACCTTTCTTTCAACAGACTCGTCAGAACATAAATGCAGCAGCACAGTGTTTGGCCCTAACACCTTTTCCACACGAAAGGGGCCCGAATATCATAGGGATAATTTCGCCGACACCTTGTGCGCTAAATCAGAAAGATGAAAAACCCGACACCACACGAGATCCCCTGGATGAAAAGGCATATGGAATACGCCCTTGATCTGATCATACCGGGATGCAACCACTCGTTGAGCCCCCCCCCCCCCTAAAGGTGTTTAAAGATAACCTTATGCTCAGTTTCATTGTACGGAGCCTCCAAAGGAGGCGTACCCCATACATTTAAGATAGGATGAGAAAGGTCTCTTCCCAAAAAGGGGACACAGGCGATTCATCAATGGAGGAATGGTGAGATGTATTAAAACCTCAATTGATCCAGGGAAGATCTTCATCCCAAGCTGAATGCATCGGATGACAAAATATGGCCAGAGCCGCCTTTAAATTTCGGTTCAACCGTTCCATTTCATCTTATGTGGAATTTGGTGTGACATTATATTTCTTAAAAGCATACTTATTGCTTTTGTATGCAATATGCCTATTGATGTCATTGTAAAATTCCTTGAAAAACTGGTAAGGTGTCAGAAGTTTAGGTGGTGCATGAGGAATTGAATCCAGCTATGGTTTCGCTTCTATCAGCAACACTTCTGGCAAATGCCATTCCATTTGTGCTTTTTTCTCTGGTGTTTCTTGAAGTCCTACTGCAACTTGGCTGAGCTGTATGCATCTCATCAGCTTCATCTCTTTCTGTATTGTCATTAATCACTTCCACCTCCTCACTATCGTCAGCAAAATATATCATGTGTTCAAAAGATTCCTCTACATTTGGAAAATGTCCCGTTAGTGACACATTTTCACTGTCAAATTGTCCCCATCATTATGAGACAAGCAAAAATCCAGAGCAGTTACAATTTTCAACAGTTCATCATCTCTGAGATAGTTCGTAATGAAAATAAATCATATACAAAAAAGGAAATACAAAAAACAGGGTATAACATATACGACGTTCGGTTTGTTTTATTTTTTTAAATATATTATTTATTAACTGTTTCTGCGGGTGTTTAGTCGTCTATTGTTGCTGTGTGCAAGTTCTGGATACTATGTTACTAGATAATGAAAGAGTTGCAAGTCTTTTTGTCCGGGTAGCACGTCGTTGCTGTCCTCTCGGGGCGGACCGATACTTAATGTCGATTTGTCGGTATGGCTCTTAAGCAAGACGGTCGCGCGCACGGAGCCCTGGCAACTAATTGGAATATTAAATGCTGCGCAATCACTGTCTTTCTCCACTTACTAACCACAGGTGTCTCGGCCCGACGTACTTTGTGACTCGGTGAACACTTAATGGCGTCCCGACGCCCAAAACAACGACAATGATGGCACCTCGGACCACAATACTGAGCGTCTCGACGCCTAGCTTCGATGCCTGACGGTGGCACTCTGCCCTACCGTCGCCGCGATTCGCTGACGACCTCCTCGCTTGACAACGTCCGTCCCGGACTGACGCCGGCTCGCTTCTCCTCTGATTTGCGCCAAAAACCCCCCGTCACTTGGCCACCAAGCTCCGGTTCCTTTTGTGCCAATCAGGAGTCAGCTTACACCCGATGGCCTCGCCTCTCGAGGACAACAATTCCGGCCAGAACCGTATTTATTAAATCATTGCTTAATTTCTTGTCACTATTTACATTCATTTACATAAAGTGGTTCATTTACTTGTTCACATTATTGATCTCTTAATTACTACATATCTATTACACTGTAACAACTAGCAACGCCATTGGCTGGACTCCTCCCCTCGTGACCAGCTAGGGAGGTGGTTCGAGCGGGGGTGGGGTGAGGCCCCAAGACAGACTATGCACCTGTCTCTCCCTCGTCTTCACAAGGACAAAATATATACAATTTCTTATTTTTAACATAAAACTTGGTGTAGTAATGGTATTTCGATGATAACTATTGCAATGTGATCGTGATACAATGACGAGGAGAATGAATGGCCGCAAGACATAGTTATTATTGCACATTAATTTATGATGGTTGACACTGATGACTATTGAATATACTAAATCGGGGTGGCGACCATATGGGCCTGTCACACATATTCACAGGAGCACTCAAAGTTCAACTGGCTTGGCAGTTGTTGCCATACAGCAACACAATCATTTTTATAAAGATTTTCAAAGATAAACATAATATTTGGATGTAGTTATTTATTGCTCACTGTTCGGGATCTATTTAGAATAATAATTTGCAAGTATATTAGCTGTAACATGAAAATATTCGAAAAAATATTCACTTTTCTGAGATACTGCATGTCATTGAAAGAACATTTGGCGCCAACAAGAAAAACTGTTTTTTTAGTTATTGTTGCTGCATGGTTATTAATGCACAAACTATTTACTTCTCTTTGTGAATAATGTAGTCTTATGGCAACAACTGGAAAGCAGATATTTTTTTCACGTGTAAGCAGTACAGGAAATAAGTGTTGCCATTTGGCTACAGTTGGTACATGAACTAAAGTTCCAGGTTTGACGAAGGTATCTTTGGAAAATTGTTCGTTCAAATTAACTATATAATAATAAATATTACAGTTTCTTCCAGTTGTATATTCAATATTTTGGTTTTGAAACTCCTTAAAAAGTTAAATTTTCAGTGGTGTATCCAGGGACTTCCCCCTCCCTCGTTTGGCCTTTATTGTATAGTTTATCCTTCAAATATTACTGAATTTTAAAGTGCTATACAGTATTTAATTTTCTGTTTAGGAAACACCTTGAATAGCTTCATTTTGCACCTTTAAAACTAAATTTTTCCGAGGAGATTTCCTGGACCCCGTTAATTTAACTTGGGCAATATGGCATAGCTCCTTTGTGAGGAATGGGCCCTCCAAAACCTAGAGCTGGATCTGTCACTGATCATTTTGCACCTTAAAATCTAAGTTTTTCCAGGTGATGGCATAGTCTATCTTGGCATCACTCTGAGAGTAGCTGGCCAACACTGTTTACATTCAGTGTGAAATAATTCGACAGGAACCAATATCTTAATCTTTAACTGAAATATAACAAAGTTTACATTTATCTTTTAACCCTTTCATGAGGGTGTTTTAAAGATGGTTTTTAGACCTGTGGTGTGAAGTTTAGTTCGATTTTCTTTTTATAAATATTTTATTTTCTTCCATTTATAGATAATAAACATGAATAATTACACAGTTACTAACCAATGAACACTTGGAATATGAGAAATACATTACTACATTTTGCACTGAATACGCAAAATCGTTCAAAACAATTTTTTGCAATAGCACATCTTAATCTACGCAGACTTCAAAAGCAAAGTATTTTGTGTTCTAATATAAATTAGTATAAATGATAATAATCAACATGAAACCAATATACTGTTACAATATTTCGAATATTACATTTTGCACTGGAATACACAAAAACACACAACACAGTTATTCACAGTATCACGTAGGCTACTCTCCATATAACAGATTGTGTGAATTTATTCTTGAACCGTACCGTACACCCATCAGAAAATACAGATGTTTCATTAACATCATAGGTCAATTTTATATTGTTCATAATTTTCTTAATAAAAAAAACCTCACATATTTGATATTATTTTATATATATTTTCCAAGCAAAGTATTTTTCTGAAGAAAATGATTATTAATAAATAATAACAATAAATAATTGCACCAGTGCAAACCAACTGTTGCATCATGTGGAATAATGAGTTATTTTACTGAACTGAACAAAGACACCCAAAACACTTATATATAGTTGCACTTCTCATTTTATAGATACCCTAATTGTTCTATGGTGGAATTAAAAAAAAGTATAGCCTACTAGATATTCACAGAACACACAAATCAATTTAAAAATTGTGCTGTGTGAAATGTAGCACACGTGAGTCTTTTCACTGTTTTTTTATCTTAGTTGTATGCTTACATACATAGCATTGCCTCTGTGGCTTGCTTTTGGCTGCAGTTGAAGGTACGGGTGATGCTCGCTGGCAAATGCATAGGTGATGGTGTGATATTTGATGAGCGTCCACATTTTGAGGTTTTTTGTGTGGGACAGAATTCCTCGAGCAATAGTCGAACTAAGTTCAGTCTAAACTAAATAAGATATTCTTTTGCAAGTTCTCATGATATGGAGAATGTGAGCGTTGAGAATTATCATATTTAAAACATGAAAAAACAGCTCCTTAAACAATGTTAGTCTCTCGTGCTTTCAAAGCTGATTTGCTTGTAAGCTTTTTCAACTAGACCCACCCATATTTTTGTTTTCAACAACAGGCAACGTTTTTTTATTACAATTTGACCGTTTGTTCTGTTTGTCTTATTTGTATCAATAAATTGGTATACATGAACCATGCTAAGTATGCACATATCCCTCTTAAAAGTTGTCAGAGTGGAACTCTGGACATTTGCCTTACTTCAAGTTAGGTGTACATTTTTTCATTTCTTTTCTATTTGTTCTGTTCCTCACACATCTGTTTGTTTTGTGAGATAAGTTATTCAAACAGTTTTGGACGTGTGTACCAATTATCAGTGAAAAGTATGTGTCCTTGCCAAGGCATGATTCATTTAAATGTCAGTTTGTGAACCAGTACACACAATAAAATCAAATAGCTAGTTCCAATAGACAATTAGAGGTACACACCCTTTAACGTCACAGCTCGTTGTGGGAAACATTTGTTGCCATAGGGATCTGTCTAGTTGTATTGAACATTTTTGCCAACTTCATTATTTTGGAGTAAACTAAAATGACATGTGTACAGTAATTTTTATAATGAGTCATAAAAACTTTCAATCAAAATAGTTGGCAAAAATGTTCCATTGTATTTTGATGACTCCATTACAGATTGTACCATGGTGATAGATGTGATTATGGATGTAATTTTATGTTAGTCTCCATGGCCACTGCAGTTACCAAGTTTAATTGACATGGCAGTGTTTTAAGAAGAACAGAATCTCTGAGTATTTTGCTAAAATAATGGTGGTTAAACTTGAACAGAGACCATCAATCATTGTCCGGCTAGGAAAGAATTTACTGCAAGATGAATGTGTGAAATTCTTTTTGGGCAGCATTGTTTTTATATTTTACATGAAAGTTCACATTATAAATTGTATACAAGATTACATCTTGCATCATGTATTTTGTGCTTAAGGGGGATGAAGCGCCAAAGCAGTGAATTTTCACAATTTTCGACATAACGTTTTCCTCTCGCTTATTACCGAAAATCAAATTATACTTTTGTACAAATTATTACATAACTACATAGTCTCAGACTGTTTTATTTTTGGAGCAGTGACGGCAGATAGGAAAAAAAGAGACATTTTCCTATCTGCCATCAGTGCTCTAAAAATAAAAAAGTCTGTGACTATGTAATAAAGTAAGGTGTACAAAAGTGTAATCTACGGATTGTCGAGCCTTGATTTCCAATTATTATAAGCGAAGGGTAAAAGTTAAAACAAAAATTGTGAAAATTCACTACTTTGGCGCTCCATCCCTCTTAAGTAAAGGTGTCATGTGATCCTTAAATAATTTTATAATGGAGGTGTCTGACAAACAGGTGTTTTGCTGGATATACGCTATTGCTAGCGAATGTTACTGAGTCGCAGAAAACTCACGGTTACATAAAAGGACTAAGCATGAGAAAATGAGTAACAGAATATGGAGAGTCAAAACTGGCTGTAGACAACAAACATACGCCATTCCGAAATAGGAATGTAGTGGGTGTGTAATTTGGGTGGTGGTGGTGGTGGTGGGGATCAATCGGACAAGGACCAAACAAGGTGCAGTAAAAAGGCGACAGTGATGAGCAAAGAAAAGAGGACATCACAAATGAACACATTGATAAATGGTGGAAGACAACAATGGACATATTATCGTCTGTGTTACAATCGTTGTCTCGTCTACAAGTATTTCTCTCCCTGTGTTCATTTGTGTTGTTGTGATTGGCTTTGTCTATCATTGCCGCCTTTCTTATGCCCCATCGTCCCCCAACTAGACACAGTCAATATTCCTATTTCGGAATTACTTTAATGTTTGTTGACTTAGACATTTCTTGCTACCGTTGTTTCTTTGTTCTGTTTTTTATTGTACATTTTCTCGTGCAGAGTTCTTGTATGTAACTCTGAGTTTACTGCTACTCAGCAACATTCATTAGCAGTGGTGTTTTTCCCACAAACGACACTTTTACAATTTTGAAGGGTGTCACGCCAGCTAGGGTAGAGTAGAGCAGAGAAGAACATTCAGGGTCCATGGTGGTTTCCACAATACGGCAACAGTTGCACACCCATCTGTTCTGACACATTACTATGCCTTGAACAAAATGAAAATATACTCGCAGGAATGGTTGCAGCGTTTTTATTGTACACAAGTAAGATAGCACATACAATTATGGAGACAACAAAATTATGTACACAAGAATGCTAGCGTGGTGATGACACAGACAAACACAGTGTGATTTATAAGACAAGCATGTTGAGACTTTTTGGCAGGTGACTTGCTCCCTTCATCAGGCAAACTAAAAGTGAAAACTTTAAGAAATGGGTGCTATATATATAGTCTATATGTCTTTTTATAAAGTAACCAATAGCAGTAGAGCTGTGTCCTGGTAGACTGCATACCGAAGCAAACGTGGATATTTAAAGTCTGTTTTGTGGTATTTTTGTGTCACTTTAATCTAAAGGTTTCAATGTGTATTTTACTTAAGTTGTTGAAAATATTTTTATTACAATAGTAGTTGTCTTTTACTTTTAATCAGACTGTATAATTAAAATAAGTGGAGTGATATTTTTATTATTGTATTTTAACAACAAGAATGCACTTTGCCATATTATGTATCATGTGTGACGTGCAGTGCTTTCCCCTTTTTTCACTTGCCATTATCCCTCCCTGGAAACTTGTGGGACTATCTCTTTCTCCCCTTCGTGCACCAGCCAACTGTCCTTAAAGAGCACACACCAGACAATTAGCTAAGCTTAGCCTAACACCTGGAAATTCCACAGCCGAGCTGTGAGAATGATTTGGCCAGTGTTGCAGATGGGTTTAAATGTACTAGTATTTGTGTGGTTCTTGGCCTGTCTGTGGAAGTGTAATATACAGGGTTCTTATGGTCCTGGGAAGTCCTGGAACTTTGACCATGTCCTTAAAAGGCCTTGTAAAGTCCTTGATTTAAACCAGTCCTTGAAAACTCCTTGAATTTTTTGGTAACGTATTCCAGCTAGTTTCTTAACATTGAAATGTTTTCTTAGATATATAAAACCATATTTTGTCTATGCATTATTTCTGTAATGTAATTTACTTGAATATGACAAATGTTTTGCAGTGTCTGTTTAATTAATACACTTTCTGTCATGCCACTGTGTGTGTTGTTATTCCTGATATTTCTTTTGTGTGTGTTCATGGAAAGTAGTACCCTGACATTAGAGTTTCATGGCAAAGCTTTATTAGCAGAGAAGAGTGACAATAAAAAAAAGAAACAAAAGAGCTTTGAAAAGAAAATGTGTCCCATACAAAATGCCATATTTACGTGAGTACAAAAAATAAATTACGTGTCGGGTGTCAGAGAGGCATACATAGCATGCAATGCATACTGTAGAGCGGAATGTCTCCCACAATGTTTCTCAATTTGAAGCTATAATTTCTGGTTTATTTGTCTTTGGTGAACTTCATCAGCTCTAAAAAGAGAGGAGAAAAAAATTTGAAACATTGTAAATAAAACCTTAAATATTCAAATAAAATGTGTATCAAATGCAATTTACTGCGGTCCTTGAAAAATTAGTAGACCATCCTTGAAAAGCCCTTTAAAGTCCTTGAATTTTAATTGTTTGTTGCTGTAAGAACCCTGAAAGAATAAGTGAACTTAACTGAGGAGGCCACGATTGTGGTGAATTTTTACATTTTTTTTTATATGTCTCAACAGTTTTAATAGGTATTTTTTAAAAAAATTAATAGCAGTAGCAAAAAAAAAAAATTCAAAATCTCCGAATTTTTAAAATATCTACAGAAATATTTTGTAATTGCTTTTTATATACATACTTCAAGCCATAACCTGTGACATGGAGTTTTAATGTGAATTATTTAATTTCATTATGTATATTGGTTTTTACAGTGTGTATTATGAAAAAAAATCTGAAAATTTAGACTTTAAAATGCCACTACGTGAAAGCTAGCTGAGCAAAATTTTTTGTTAGAGGAAAATGTACTCCTAAGTAATATCTACTAAACTAACACTATTTCATGCAAATATGAAATTATGATTTTCCTCACTTGTGCACCCTCAAGGATGCTGCCTACCTCAGAGCTGTGGCAGAAGCAAGTACTATATGGTTTTACATGTTATATTATATTAGGTGGTGCTCAGTTATTTTTGATGGTATTGTATTTAGACTGAAACCTTTTTCTGCGTTGAGGAGAGGAGAATATTGCTTCAGGAATAATAATGCAGGAAATAATTTGGGATGATGTTTTGGAGAGTTTTTTTTTTGTAATGAAAATACAGTAAGACCTCTATTTACATTAGGGTAGATTCCTGAAAAATAGTGACATAAAATTGAAGTGACTTAAATTAAGTCAGACCAGCAGCCTACAGCCAACTGTTTCTGAACATAAGAATGTCAACTCTTTAGCACATGAATAACTTAACGAGATCACATGAATGGATTGTCATATTTTGAATCAGTAGCTATTTAAATTAAAAAAATTGGTACTAGGATATTAGCGATATTAATTGGAAACTACGTAAAACGGTGTGATGTAATTCGAGGACTTACTGAACTTATTTTTTTTTATAGCTTTGAGGGTATTTCTATAACAATGTGGGCCTTACGAAGATAAGAGTTGGTAGTACTAAACCCCACAGAATATAATTTAACACATAAGATCCTAATTTTGCTTGTGCTAGGGCTCCGAAATAGACAGTGCCCTAACCATTGGGCCAGTTAGTTGAATTTATGTTTATTACCGTATTTGTAGCAACGTTACAATATTATGTTATTAAGTGAACAACAGTGAATAATTGCAAGAAAAATGGCTACAGGCATGGAAGTTCTTCAAACACTGATAGAAAGAGTAAGTGATAAAATCAGCAGTGTGAACAGTTAGATAAATATCTTGAGAGAAAATGTAAATAGTATAAATAGCCATAGACATGTAGGTCATCTGCGAGGGGCGCAGGGGTAGCGTGTTAGGATCCTTAGCCCGGGGAGGCTGACCTGCTTCTGGACGACACCGTCTGTGTCCCTCATCGGACTCTCTATATCTCGTCGTTGTATGAAACTAATGCTGGAGGCTTTGCTTCTTCCTGACGAGACTGGGGTCGAAGCTGTGTGGTTTCAACAATAGATGATAGTAGACTAGGAGGTGAGTAGATGGGAGGATTCATAATGGGGGTGTTGATCCCCCAGACTGGATTGTATGATGGTGCCAAGGTTAGGAGTTGCATCTGTAGTGCAGATGTTGGTGAAGGGAGGGTTGAGACACAATCTGAGATAATGGATGGGGAAAGTGGGGTGGATGTTACTTTGGCAGATTGCAGGGCTAGCCGTACAATTGCATGGCTGTTACGTAGAGTGCCCCTTCTGGTGGGGATGGAAACGTCCTATGTACCCAGTAAACCTCAGTCTCAGGGTCCATGACCTCAAGAGTGTTCTTGCTGTGAATTTCTGCCTGGCCTTCTTCAGCTTCCTCCCAGACCATTTAGGAATTGTCTGCTGGTACGTGTAAGGTGGGTTGAGTGATATTGTATTGTTGAGAAGGATAGAATGAATTGATACCCCTCATGATCGCCGGTACCTATGGCCCGCAAGGCCTTTCTGTGTCGGAACTCTGTTGTTGGCGCTAGGATAGGCGCGCTTGTAGGCGCAAAGGAAAGTGTGCCTCAGCATGTCCCTTTGCCTGTTTTCCAATTTTCACCAGTCAAAATCAGACTCATGTTCACTGCCTTGGAGGTGCACAGGCAAGGTGCAACCTCCAGAGAGTGTTTGAAGAAGTCTGGGAAGTGCACAGACTATGCGTCTCTTCCAAGACGTAAAAATACGTAGGTGGACTGAATTAAATTCCCCATGCAAACCAAAGAGATAGTGGAGCCTTATGAGTTAGGGAGGATAGTCAGAAAAGCAAACAATAGGAGAAATGAAAAGGTAATAGTATTGTGGCGTTTGAGAGGTTTAATGATGAATGCCAAAATTCAACTCTGTGCCAGTATAGCCTGAAGGGCATGTTTAAAAAAAGCGACAGAGAGCAGAAACTGGCTCGTAGGTTGGTGTGGTGTTACAGCTGGTGTCGAAGGGTGCTCTGATTGTGAGGGGCACTTCAGGAATGGTTCCTCTCGGTCACTGGTCGTCCTAGCATTAGATGCTGTAGCTTCTTTGTGGTAGAGAAATCTACTGTTAACAGAACTGAAACCAAGCAATGATAATTGCTGTAGCTGACTATATTCTGAGAGGAGGGAGCAGGATGAGTTGCTTTCCAACAACAACCATCCAAACTGTTCGGATCCATCCTGTGTGTGGAGTTGCTTGAAGATCTCTCTGGTACCTATTCAGTTGCTTGAAGATCTCTCTGGTATTCTGCAGTGCCGTCTCTTCTCCCAACCTCTTGCCCTTGGAGATGGTCCTCAGCTTAGATTGTGGCACACCAGTCCTCCTGGACTAATGCATCCACTCTATGATAACCCAGCCCAAAAGGCAGGGTTGAAAGCTAATACATGCCTCCCGGTCTGTAGTCATGCACTCTGGAATTTCTTGGCAGTACTTTTGAAGGTTATGTTGCATTGTAGGCCAAATTAAGAATTTCCACAGACACTAGCTAATTTTGAATAGTTAGTCCCGAAATGATGTACTTCATTACATTCCAAGATTTCTGGTTTATTAGATTTCAGTTTACATCTGCATTAAATACACTGTTCAAGTCTTAGCACAATGGATTCAGTTCACAGAAACTTAAAAAAACAGAAAGGCAGCTCGACTACACCAGAAGATTAAGCAAGACAAAGTCAGAAATTTAGCACATGGTGAACATATACACAGCGTAGAAGAATGAGTAGCCATACTGGCTCTCCGCACCTAACGGCCTACATGTACGGGCGGAAACGAATTTCGTAGAGTTAAAAGGGTGTCAGAAAAGAAAGGATAACACATTCACTGCTGAAGTAATATTGACTTACACAACCGTGGTGCTGAACAAATATCTTTGTAGTAAACAAGACTTGCTAATGACGTCATTAGCACCGAGGAAGGGCATCAACATGACGCCTCCAGACGTCATCAGCATTGAATGTGTTAAAGAAGAAAGGCCACAGTGCTACCCGTACATGTTAAATTCGCCACTCCCGTACTTCACTTCATGTAGAAAATTTGGGGCCCTCTAGGGCAAAACTGGAAACTACGCAATAAAAGCAAACAGCGCCAAAGCTACTGTTTCCTACTAAGGCCACCTGGCCATAACAGCCAACATTATCCCTATCTGATATCTAGAACATACGGGAAACAAAGAACTGCGCCTTTACACTTCCTTTTTGGAACCGAGACCACTGAAATAAAAGTTACAATTTTAAATACTATATTGAAAAATTAAGATTACATAAAATACTAATTCACCAGTGGTGAAAAACCCCTTGTCCTGCAATGCTACAAGGTTGCATACACCGTGTATTTAATTGATGTATTGAACCCTCCAACGCAAAGCTAGCTTACCTTGGGTAAGGAGGTTCATTGAAAATACGGTGGCAAATAATGCTCTGTACTTGTCGTCAGTATTTAAATGTTGTTGAGATATACAGGATGGACCAGAATTCATGTGCCAAAGTCCGGGAGGGGATTCGTTATGGAAAATAATGTGGGGTATATAAACCAACACTATTCTGTGGTAAATATTAAGGGAGCTACGCCACGTTGAAAAAAATAATTTTTTAAACATTTTTCGAAAAATACTAGAAAATATAAGAGATAGAGCCACCAAAATTGGCATAGAGCTCAAAGAATTGGAGCACATTAATGTATGAAAAGTTGGTTGCCGTGACGTTTCCCTTCG